>SDVV010014219.1:0-14865 GCA_016164225.1 Gammarus roeselii | reverse complement strand
ATCAAACATCAATTACCCCGCGGTGTTGGGTCAGCTCAACAACCAGATCGGTAGCCATCATAAGGAGGTCAATAGCGTCAGTTTGCCCGGCCTACTATCGTACATCAAACATCAATTACCCCGCGGTGTTGGGTCAGCTCAACAACCAGATCGGTAGCCATCATAAGGAGGTCAATAGCGTCAGTTTGCACGGCCTACTATCGTACATCAAACATCAATTACCCCGCGGTGTTGGGTCAGCTCAACAACCAGATCGGTAGCCATCATAAGGAGGTCAATAGCGTCAGTTTGCACGGCCTACTATCGTACATCAAACTAGTGATCAGAAAAATGATTTTCCAAGGTATTTTATCCGGCTGCTTCTTGTACTTTGTTCTTGCTAACACAGTGTGCGGCCGTCGGGAAACAATGCAAGGAACAGCGTCCAATGACTTTTGATCCAGACTGTACGAATGAAGACCATCTCCTTATAGATGGTGATGCTAATTGAACAACATTTTAAGAATAACTGTCGGCTGTTGATGACCTTAACAGCCGTACGCGCCTACCGGTTTATATTACTTGGCGTTCGGGCTATGTTATGTTCACGTGCGTCATTACTAATGAACAAAAAGCTCTGTGTCTCACGTCCAGGCATTAGAGTCATTCACACACAACAGGGAAATAACCTCGTATTCCTGCTCTGATTCTTGCCGAAATGATTGTCGCGGGTAAAACTGTTGACTCAGCTTAATTACCTCCTCTGCCTTGGTCAGATTAGTCTATTAGGGTAGGCTGCTCAACTTGGAGTGAATGCATGCGATAGTTGGAGGGATCCCTCTTTCTTCCCCGACACTTCCTTTTTCTTTCCCTCATATATTATATGTGTGTGGTTATGACACTTCACCAAATTAAAGATGCAAACTACTATACTTGATACTGCCTACAATGAATTTTTTCTTTCATAAACTGAATTAATTTTTTTACAATATTAAGATAATCTTCATCGAAGAAGATCCCAGGCTTTGTTTCGATCTTGATCTGGATTTGATCGTGCCGATCACTTTTGCTAGTACTGGTTTGCATACCGCTCTGTAATTTGTTATCTTCATCTTGCTTAGGTATTGCCTTTGAACACCAAACAACAGCCAGTTTCTATGAAGTTTCAGACACCAGCTCGCCAGGTTTCGTCCGAGGATGAAATATTCACGCTGTTTCGCAAATAACACCAATCTCTGTGACATTTATACTTTGTTTTGCAATATTTACATTGTTTGACAAATAACATCAATCTCTGTGACATTCTAGACACCTGATCTCAAAAGCCTGTGCCAATGCATATGCCTGGGCTTAGGCGCTCCCAGTCGGTCATAAAGGTTGGTCGCATTGGCTGGCTTATCAATCTTTGTGTCGAGAGAACCGTTATCAGTTTCAATCAGGAACTCTCATTGCAAGTTGGCCGGAGTGCTTGTGCCACTTTATTTCCTCCGGGACGGTAGCCCTTAGAAGGAGTAATGAATAAATTTGGGAGAAACAAACACGGCGTTTAAGGACTATTAGTGCATAGTATCCTATTTGCACAATTATAACTTCTAGTAAGAAAACATTTCATCTGCAATATTGTTATTACGTAAAAAATCGTTGTTTATGCAAATATTTATTAAATGTGCAGAGTATATACATTTATTACGGAGTGAAGAAATCATTTTGGTGAAACTTAGAAAAACCATCATTGGAAATTTCTGCTGGCTTGTATCATTGCTTGACCATGCATATTTAGTATTAGGGTAGGGAATGCCAGTTTAATGACCATGACGGTTTAGTATTAGGGTAGGGAATGCCAGTGTAATGACCGTGCCGGTTCAGTATTAGGGTAGGAAATGTCAGTGTGATGACCATGACGGTTTAGTATTAGGGTAAGGAATATCAGAGAAATGACCATGACGGTTTAGTATTAGGGTAGGGAATGTCAGTGTAATGACCATGACGGTTTAGTATTAGGGTAGGGATTGTCAGTGTAATAACCATGACGGTTTAGTATTAGGGTAGGGAATGTCAGTGTAATAACCATGACGGTTTAGTATTAGGGTAGGGGATGTCAGAGTACTGACCATGAATGTATTGCGTATTTGTAAGTATGTTTCGCTTAACTGATTGCCAGTTTGGACAGATTGTCGTAATCGGCCTAGGAAATAGCATCGGATTGGCTTCTTAGGAAACAAATGTAATGTTTATGAACTTTATTCGGACTCCAATAGTTCTAACTTCTTTATTAGGACTCCAATAGTTCTAACTTCTTTATTAGGACTCCAATAGTTCTAACTTCTTTATTAGGACTCCAATAGTTCTAACTTCTTTATTAGGACTCCAATAGTTCTAACTTCTTTATTAGGACTCCAATAGTTCTAACTTCTTTATTAGGACTCCAATAGTTCTAACTTCTTTATTAAGACTCCAATAATTCTAACTTCTTTATTAGGACTCCAATAGCTCTAAATTCTTTATTAGGACTCCAATAGTTCTAACTTCTTTATTAGGACTCCAATAGTTCTAACTTCTTTATTAGGACTCCAATAGTTCTAACTTCTTTATTAGGACTCCAATAGTTCTAACTTCTTTATTAGGACTCCAATAGCTTTAACTTCTTTATTAGGACTCCAATAGTTCTAACTTCTTTATCAGGACTCCAATAGTTCTAACTTCTTTATTAGGACTCCAATAGTTCTAACATCCCGCAAACAAAAAAATATATATATTTGGGGCTTTCGTTGTCAATGTTTCAATGCTCATTCTACATACTCAGGTCTACTACTCACGAGCTGTTGCTCGACTCATAAAACGTATAAAAAAATTCTCAATACTGATACCCATTGTTCATCATTATTTACTCGAATGAAGGTCACACAGATATATTAAACAGCTTCCTACTCACCTATTACAAATAATCCACTAATTTAGATTGATAGCTCTACAGATCCCAATCGTTTTTCATGCGTTGAACGCTACTTGCTTCGGTGACGTCATCTCAGGCGGCGACATCGCAAAATAGCAACTTTTTGGTGGTGGATCGAAGAATAAATGAAACTTGCATTATAACCATATCGAACAAAATTGCTTATGAAAAAGTGATGAACAACATTTTTACTGCCACTCAGGATGTCATCCACAGCAAAATTTTCCTATTATTTTGTGTGAAGCGTTACATCAACAAGTGTTAGTCAAATTTTTTGTGGAGGTTTCAAACCATTTGATGTTTTCCCGATGGAAATCAAGGTAAGGCAAACCTGTCGTTCTGGTCGTGACGAAAACTAGGAGAAGAAAAAGAAGCGACGGCATCTCGAGCCACGGATGATCAAAGCAACCCTCGTCCGTCGACTGAGACCGGAGCTGGAACACAATATTGAGGGAAACATGCGGCTCCCGTTATTTACCATGAGATACCGACAGCAGAAGGTATTCTGATTTGTGGCAGGTCTTGCATACCTATGGATTCAGTGGCAAGACGAAGAATAGATACATAACTCTCGTTGCGATGATACTGCTGAAGATGCTGCAGTATCCATGCATTCACTATATTGAATAACTTCATAAATCATGTGTTTAGTTACTCAACGTGCTCTGTTATGAACTTGGTTCCATAACGTATTGCTGTGTTAGGAAATAAGTGTAAATAAAATCATTGCTCCCAAAAAGTAATCTATCTGAGGGTTGTGAGTGCAATGGATCTGAGGGTTGTGAGTAAAAGATCTGAGGGTTGTGAGTAAAGGATCTGAGGGTTGTAAATGTAATGGATCTGACGGTTGTGAGTAAAGGATCTGAGGGTTATGAGTAAAGGATCTGAGTGTTGTGAGTGTAATGGATCTGAGGGTTGTGAGTGTAATGGATCTGAGGGTTGTGAGTAAAGGATCTGATGGTTGGGAGTAAAGGATCGGAGGGTTATGAGTGTATTGGACCTGAGGGTTGTGAGTGAAGGATCTGAGGGTTGTGAGTAAAGGATCGGAGGGTTGTGAGTAAAGGATCGAAGGGTTGTGATTAAAGGATCTGAGGGTTGTGAGTAATGGATCGGAGGGCTGTGAGTAGAGGATCTGAGGGTTGTGAGTGTAATGGATCTGAGGGTTGTGAGTATTGTCTGCAAAGAGAAGGCACTATCCTCGCTTCCTTGTGGCTGAGTAATACAAATCCTTTGCCAGGTTATTTCTGCCCTGTTGTCCGACGATTTTATGAGTACGTGAACCTATTAAACCAAGTTAATGGGCAATGGAGGTCAAGTTAAAGAACAGCAGGAAACAAAACTAAACAAAAACAGGCATCACTCCAGTGTGATATTATGTCAGTCCAACATATTTTTTTTAAGTACAAGACAGTGCCTGGCATCGTTTAGCAGCCCACCCACATATTTTATTGGTAACGCTCATGGTCTGTAATGTAAGAGGTAGATAAAATGTTGGTAAGACGAATAAAGAGGGCTTGAATTTCGACAAAAATATCCCATTAGCAGGATTGCAATCGAAACAAAAAACAACAAATCGTGATGGATCGTAAAAAATATATCTAACTCTTCCCTGTTCTACTTTTATTCAGGTTCCTTGTTTGCAGTTGAGGATGGTGGAATGTGTCATTAGAGAGGTCGTCTTTTGGGCGCTATACCATCACCAGGGGGAGTGACCCCAGTAACTCAACTGCTCCACCCGACTTTACAGTTACTACGCACCCTGACTGTAACCACTGCCCCACCCACCTGTACAACCGCTTCACACCCTGACTGTAACTACTGCCACACCAAACTGTACAACCGCTTCACACCCTGACTGTAACCACTACCCCACCCAACTGTACAACCGCTTCACAACCTTACTGTAACCACTGCCCCACCCAACTGTACAACAGCTTCACACCCTGACTGTAACCACTCCCCCACCCAACTGCACAGCCGCTTCACACCCTGACTGTAACCACTGCCCCACCCAACTGTACAACCGCTTCTCACCCTAACTGTAACCTTTGCCCCACCCAACTGTACAACCGCTTCACACCATGACTGTAACCACTGCCCCACCCAACTGTACAACCGCTTCACACCCTGACTGTAACCACTGCCACACCCAACTGTACAACCGCTTCACACCTTGACTGGAACCCCTGCCACACCCAACTGTACAACCGCTTCACAACCTGACTGTAACCATTGCCACACACAACTGTTTAGCCGCTTCACACCTTGACTGTAACCAATGCTGCACCCAACGTCATGTACATTGTAAGGTCAAAACATGTGCAAAACTTGGGCATCATATTTGGAGAAGTTGTGGCGTAGGATTGCTACACCGATGCTGTGAGTTTGCCCTGTTTACACACCTACCATGTCCGCCCGTGATTATCTCAAAATATTGAATACCTGTTTATTTCAACATATAGAAGAACCTCTTGAATTGATCGATCAAAGATAAGGTATTTTATTCGCCTGTAAATGTTCTTTGTTACCCGATTTTTTCGCATGATTGACCAAAGTCAGAGAGTGGCTTCTGGTGTTAAAGTAAGCTACTTAAATTCATGTGATACAACGGGTGTCCTTTCAATAAAATAGAAGCAAACCAGCAATATTCAGGATTTACAAGTGGTAGAGCGAGGTATCATTTTTTGCACAGTTGTCATTTTCCGAAAGTGACAATTTTTGCAAACGACGGGGGTTCCCAAGCGCTGAATCATTATACATTTTTTCAAATATCCAGCATTTTATAGAAGTTTATTTACATGAACCTAAGAGTTATATGCTTTTGATAATAAAACTAAACCTTAAAAAGTATTAGATGAGGAACGTACTCACTTATCTAGTCATCGATTTGCTTACTATCCCCAAAAAATCAGTGTTTAAGAAATCAAAATTTCATAATTGAAAACACCTGTCTATGAGAGTCGCGTTCGACCAAAGTATGAAGGTTCGAAGAAGAAGTTATGTTGCTCACTATAGGGTCCATCGTCTTTTGACTGGACCCGCATTATAGGTATTCATGGGAATAATGTTCCACCTGACTGAACAGCGTTCCAAACTTTATCTTCCTCTCGCCGTTCTTAATAGGCTGCTCGTCAGTTGGAAAAATATCAAACATTTCAACGAAATAATTTAAGAATTCCGCAAAATAAACGTCAACTTATCAAGTTTCCCCTAAGGCCTCCCGATGAAACGAGCTCTCCAAAATAGCCTCGTGTCGTGCGTTCTACTTCGCATCATTCTCCTTCTTCCACAGGAGTTTCAATTCCATCAAAGTTTGCTATTGTTCCAGGTTGGTAACTTGAAAACTTTGGTTATTAATATTATGTTCCATAATGTGATCAGACTCGATCCAGCCTCCCCGCCAGACCCCTTCATGTTTTTAGTGTGATCAGACTCCAGCTCACCCGCAGGAGGCTGGCCAGGAGAGGAGGAGACAGAAATGCTCTAAGCTGAAGGAAAAAATAGCTTGAAATAAAACAGGACATTCCTTCACGGGACCGTTTGATTGATCACTTTGCTTAGTTCGCTTGGATATTATTGATGAAAGATTCATCTGCTCTAGGAACTTTGTTCTGTTAGTATAACAGGATAAATAGCCAAATATTGGCACGACAAAATCAAGGTAAACGATACAATCATTGGTCAAGGGAAATCTTGACTCATAAATTGACGTTCTGTAAACGATATCGTTAAATACTTTTATTGATTTCCAACACATATTGATCTAGAATAAACCTTTATTGGTATGCTATGTTAAATCGGTTGATTTGTAAAAACATAGTTATAAGTTTCCAAATCAAAATCAAACTGTGGCTTTGAACACAAAGCAGAATAACTGAATAGCAATATGGCACAACTCGAATTAAAAAGCTCGTTCAGAAATGACTTGCGTTCTTTAAGCCTGTCATCCGCCGTTACCGAGCATTTTTTTGGTTTTGTTTGAATGAAAAATACCAACGATCCGCTAGGTCTTTGAACAGCCTGCATTGCGTCGTTCAAAAGCCTAGCAAAGATCTGGAGTATTTATTGAGCTATCATCGCCAGGCCAACGAAAACATTTTCTTTAAATTCTATTTCTTCTATCAGATTCATAATTTGGAGAGAATTCCCGGAAAAATGTATATATGAGCTTGTGAGTCGTTGTTTTCTAAGTTTTCTGAGCTAGGGTTTAATGTCTTTATAATATTAATATAATCGAAGTCACTATGCGCATATCCAGATGTAAATATCAATACCAATATTATTCCTACCAGGCATCATCATCGTCTTCGATATGAGCGCAAAATTCAGAACTTCACAACATTTCAGATAACAACTGGATCGTAAACAAAATCGTCTCAGTCTCTAAATCAAATCAAAGTTGGTCAAGTTTTTGTTTTCTCATTTTTCGACTTATTCAAAATAATCAAATTATGATTTTATGATACTAACCGATTGTAGTTAGAACAAATAATCATTTGGTTTCATTTTGGTATAGATGGCTTGTTTCCAAATACACTTCATGACCTTTGTACATGATGACGTTACTCCGGAACAATAAATGTATAATGTTCCTCAACCTTGACGAGCATTAACAGCAACAGAGCATTTTCACCCATAATAATCTTTGAGAGCGATCATGGCTTCCAAGAATGTTCCTCCAACAAATAACAATCATGTTAGAGAGAATATACCAACAATAACGTTGGGAGACATGTATGTGGACAGTGAAATCATAATTGGAAAAACTTCAGTCCTCGCCAAGACTTGATCCTGCGTCGCCGGAATACGAGTCCAGCACTCTACGCACTAAGCCATCCAACGTAACAAAAGTTGTGATTCAAGCTTTCGTGGCTATTGTACTGTTTTAGGGTCGACTACCTTAAAACAGTGATACAACAGAGGAATTAGTAGTCGACTCTGAAACAGTATAATACCCACGAAAGCTTGATTACAACTTTTGTTACGTTGGATGGCTTAGTGCGTAGAGTGCTGGACTCGTATCCCGGCGACGCAGGATCGAGTCTTGTCGAGGACTGAAGTTTTTCCAATGATTATTTCACTGTCCACATAAATAACAATTGTGTTAACAGTAGTGAGCGAAAATTTGTTTATGATTTAACACCAAGTGAAATCTTCAATGTTCATTTTCCTCTCTATATTTGAGCTCATCGGAAATTTGATTAATATTACCCGTTAAGAGGCTTTCTCCACACATAGTAACGTAAAAAAATGCTATATGAAGTTAAATTCCCCGTGGGGAGAGTTGAATTTGTTTTTACGGTTACAGACTAACCATAAACGAATTTTTGCTCGCTACGGTATATCAAATATTCAGGAATTGTAAATCATTTTGATATTCGCCTGAGATGATCCTATTCTAGTGATGAAACAAAGTAGTGATAGTTTGCTTGTATCATTTGATATTCGCCTGAGATGATCATGTTCTAGTGATGAAACAAAGTAGTGATAGTTTGCTTGTATCATTTGATATTTGCCTGAGATGATCCTGTTCTAGTGATGAAACAAAGTAGTTATGGTTTGCTTGTATCATTTGATATTTGCCTGAGATGATCATGTTCTAGTGATGAAACAAAGTAGTGCTTGTATACGTAATGGCATTGTTTTACTCGCCGAATGATACGGGAATTAAAATCAAGAAGTTATATCAGAACCAAAATATCAGTTTCGTAGAACATAGAACACACATGCAAACCTAGATGAGTATTGCAACTTTGCTATGAAGAACTTTTAATAGAAAGCTCTCGAAGATGACCAAAAAGTTTCTTATCAGAAAGACCGTAAACAACACAACGACTAATAATTTGAAGCTGGAATGAACTAGCAATATGTATTATTCAGATTACAATCATGATTGAAAATGAACAGGGACTCAATAACTTTCAGACTAGTTTAGTTTGAATCAGGAATAAGAATATCACAATGTTGGTTACCGACCCCAGCATCACACGATCTGGTATGAAGGCAAATCGCAGAACACGGAGCTTAACATTTTATTCGAGTACTCCTCCCACAATGATCAAGGACTCAGGTGTAGAGGTGGCGTGTGGTTGCACTAACATACGCACAATGTTCAGCGACTCAGGTGTAGAGGTGGCGTGTGGTTGCAGTAACATACGCACAATGTTCAGGGACTCAGGTGTAGAGGTGGCGTGTGGTTGCACTAACATACGCACAATGATCAGGGACTCAGGTGTAGAGGTGGCGTGTGGTTGCACTAACATACCCACAATGTTCAGGGACTCAGGTGTAGAGGTGGCGTGTGGTTGCACTAACATACGCACAATGTTCAGGGACTCAGGTGTAGAGGTGGCGTGTGGTTGCACTAACATACGCACAATGTTCAGGGACTCAGGTGTAGAGGTGGCGTGTGGCTGCACTAACATATGTACGCACAATGTTCAAGGACTCAGTTGTAGGGGTGTCGTGTGGTTGCACTAACAACGTAAATGTCATGCACTAACACTAACAAACGCAGAGGCGCAACGTGTCCTACTCGATTAATAAATCAGAGCCGACCACATTTGTTTAGGCAAACTGTCCTTTCAAGAATAAATGATAAATTTTTTGCTAGGATTCACCGTAATGACGATCAGCATAATATCTGCAAAATATTTATGTAACAGTATATTTATCTTTTGAGATAAGGTTTCAGAGGATGTGCTGTAATATGGCATGTAACAATAGGGGAATATTTGCTGAGAAGCATCTTTTATTTGCTGGGTGAACATGACGCTAGAAATTTATTTACTTGTGAATTTACATGGGGAGTAGGGAAAGCATTATCAGCTAGGAACGTTCCGAATCTAAATCGTGTACGTATGAAAAATCAGGACAGACCTTGTAACCTCTTTTCATTAATTTTCGGAAGCTATTCAATTTTAACTTGAAGGAGCAGAAACTGAAAACACACGCTTCCATACCATTGAATGTGAGCACGGTAATCGGCGGTCTGAAATTTACTATCAGTAAATTTGCTATCAGTAAATTTACTATCAGTAGATTTACTATCTGTAAATTTACTATCAGTAGTAATTAAACAATCTAAGAAATAAATGCTGTTGTTCTCTACAATTTCCATATCAAACTAAATGCTAGGGTGGTGAGAATTAGGTAATCCAGAAATATTGGTACATAGAGGGGTGTCTTCTATGTATCTATTACAAAATTCTGGTTTAAATGATCTGGACAATCTGATAACCACCTGGATCAATGGAAAGACACAGATAACCCGATAGTCGGTCCCAGCAGTTGTCCTGTTTCAAGTCTATTAATTTGTTTATCCAAAAATTGTATCCGAAGATTTTGGAAGAATTCATTACCGAAAAAATAACACTGATTCTTACTGCATACGATTCAAGTGAATTATCTGATCGCAATCTCGTTTAAACAAGAACCTTAGGCTAAATTCGTTGGTCTCTCTTAAAGCCTCTGCACACGATGTTCAAAGTCCCGAAAGCATTGAACCTTCTGATCCATGAGTCATGCATGCATCCTCGAAATTTTAGCCGATGAACACTCACTCTCCTGCGTGTTCATTGGCGGAAATCCCGAGGAGGCGTGACTCATCGCTCAAAATGCTCAAGGCTTTCAGGACTTTGAACATCGCGTGCGAAGGCTCTGAAAGAACAATTGTAAATAAATATTCTATATGAAAATAAGACTTGACGTAATTTTTTGCATTCGGGAAGGAGGTTATTTCAAGAAGGGGATTAGTGTTATCAACGACGTGGCCGGTCGTTGCGAATGCATTCAAAACGGACTCAAGATACATAGCCATAGGCCGAAACTGGGACATTGTGCGTCTCAAAGATTGAACGCAATTGATAGTCAGTTGATATTGTTTTAAGTTTTTGACAACCCATATGATAGGCCAGAGCGATAATGTTTTTTTAATAAAGATCTGCGGACAACAGCCTAATTTTTTTCAGCTTCCATTATATTTGTATTATTTGATCTTCTATTTTTAATATTGCATATTTCATTGGCCACTATAACTTGATCGTGCTTGCAGACAATTAAAACTGTGTTTGCAGAGAGTTATCAGTTGCCTAAGGTAACTTTTTTTTAAGATAGGTGGAAAGACGTTGTATGGTTTAGAGCCGTCAAATTATTCGTTGGCAAGTGAATGGAGTCTGCCAAGGATTTTCAGATAGTTGACGCACGAAAATTATTTGTACAGTACACAAAAGGACAAGATGGTATCATATAGTTGTGAACAACCTTATCAGGACTGTTTGGATTAAGTTAATTTTCTATTCCCAGGTCCAAGAGATTCCTCTTGTGTTTTTCATTTGCGGTCCTCATAAAAACAGGCATCTATTTTGGAAAACTGATTCTTCAAGTCTTCCTCATATTACAATAATCTAGCGAAGAGATCAGTTACTCTAGCGAAGAGATCAGTTACTCTAGCGAAGAGATCAATTACTCTAGCGGAGAGATCAGTTACTCTAGCGGAGAGATCAGTTACTCTAGCGGAGAGATCAGTTACTCTAGCGGAGAGATCAGTTACTCAAGCGGTGAGATCAGTTACTCTAGCGGAGAGATTAGTTACTCTAGCGGAGAGATCAGTTACTCTAGCGGAGAAATCAATTACTCTAGCAGAGAGATCAGTTACTCTAACAGAGAGATCAGTTACTCTAGCGGAGAGATCAGTTACTCTATTTTTCTCCAACGGTTATTCCGATTTTTAACTATATTTTTCCTACCGAACAGTCACAAAATGACCAAGGCACTGCAATCAGGATCATGTATTTGTTATTGTGTAGTCGCGGTGGCAGGCATATACCTCATGGGACACTAGAAAAAAAAGACAGGCACAAGTAAAGAGAAGACATTGATCAGGAACACCGCACGTATTGGGTGTAAATTAGCACAGTAAGAAGAGGTGGGGTGTAATGCACAGGAAAGAGCGCAAGCGAGGCAATGGAGAAAAGGAAGGCAACGCAGGTGAGGAGTGTAACGCTAGGCTGTCAACGATATTACCCGGCTATGGTTTTCTTCAAGAGCAAGCCAAAGATCTCACCTTGTCAACTTCAAAGTGCACGGCTGAGCACGGGGCTGTACGAACCTGAACACACTTTGTCAACAACTTGTCAACTTCAAAGTGCACGGCTGAGCACGGGGCTGTACGAACCTGAACACACTTTGTCAATCACACGGTAGTTTTCTTCATGAAAGCGCTGCCTTATTGTCTGCTGTCAGAGTCAGTTGTCATGCTGAAAATGAAGGCTTCCATTTATCAGGACGCCCCGTCTCATCGTCTGCATTCAGACACTCATGTTATTCTGGCAATAAAGGCTTCCCTTTAGCTGGAAGCACTGCCTCATCTATATTCTGCTCTCATACCCACTCATTGCGCAGAATGACGAAGGCTTCCCCTATGTTCGAATCACCGCCTGATCGCATCTTCTCGGACCCATTTGTTACACTGCAAATAAAAATCTTCCCTTTTTGTTGGAAGCACTTCCACGTCACTTTCTTTCTGCCCACCTGGTTATTCTGATGAAGAAGGCTTTCTTGTAGTCGGAAGCCCTACCTCATCGTCTGCTTTCAAACTCACTTTTCCGCTTGTAAAACGACGGCTTCCTTTTGAATAAAAGGACTGCCTCACTGTCGGCTCTCAGACAAATTCGTTAGGCTGGAAATGGAAGTCGTCTCACTTGTTGAAAGCACTGTCTTATCGCCTTCTTGTAGCCCACCTATTTCACTGGAAGACGGAAACTCATATTCGGCCGAATGGGGGCTTTTATGAGGGCTTTCTTTGACGCTCCAGTCTAGGAGATCATTAACGAACGGCTCTTCGAAGACTGTGAGAGAGTTGAATCATTGCAGCGTCCTCACTCCAGTCTAGGAGATCATTAACGAACGGCTCTTCAAAGACTGTGAGAGAGATGAATCATTGCAGCGTCCTCACTCCAGTCTAGAAGATCATTAACGAACTGCTCTTCAAAGACTGTGAGAGAGATGAATCATTGCAGCGTCCTCACTCCAGTCTAGAAGATCATTAACGAACGGCTCTTCAAAGACTGTGAGAGAGTTGAATCATTGCAGCGTCCTCACTCCAGTCTAGAAGATCATTAACGAACTGCTCTTCAAAGACTGTGAGAGAGTTGAATCATTGCAGCGTCCTCACTCCAGTCTAGAAGATCATTAACGAACGGCTCTTCAAAGACTGTGAGGGATGAATCATTGCAGCGTCCTCACTCCAGTCTAGAAGATCATTAACGAACGGCTCTTCGAAGACTGTGAGAGAGATGAATCATTGCATGCAGCGTCCTCACTCCAGTCTAGGAGATCATTAACGAATGACTCTTCAGAGACTGTGAGAGAGTTGAATCATTGCAGCGTCCTCACTCCAGTCTAGGAGATCATTAACGAACTGCTCTTCAAAGACTGTGAGGGATGAATCATTGCAGCGTCCTCACTCCAGTCTACGAGACCATTAACGAACTGCTCTTCAAAGACGGTGAGAGAGATGAATCATTGCAGCGTCCTCACTCCAGTCTAGGAGACCATTAACGAACTACTCTTCATAGACTGTGAGAGAGGTGAATCATTGCAGGGTCCTCACGCCAGTCTAGGAGACCATTTACGAACGGCTCTTCAAAGACTGTGGGAGAGATGAATCATTGCAGCGTCCTCACTCCAGTCTAGGAGATCATTAACGAACGGCTCTTCAGAGACTGTGGGAGAGATGAATCATTGCAGCGTCCGCATTCCAGTCTAGGAGATCATTAACGAACGGCTCTTCAAAGACTGTGTGAGAGATGAATCATTGCAGCGTCCTCACTCCAGTCTAGGAGACAATTAACGAACTGCTCTTCAAAGACTGTGAGTTGGTTGAATCATTGCAGCGTCTTCACTCCCGTCTAGGAAATCATAATTGAACTACTCTTCAAAAGACTGTGAGAGAGATGAATCATTGCAGCGTCCTTATTTTTTTTTTTTTTATCAGCTAATCAAATCTTCCGATTCTTTCAACTATGCGAATGCGTCTCTTTTTGATAGTCGAAATTATGTTCATGTCTTTCTGTCAGGTATGTCGTCTGAACCGATTTGGCGCAATGCTGACCCAGCAACTGTTGTAACTCATCAATTCTGTCGTAACTGTCATCCCAATTGCAAATATTTTAACCGAAAACATGCATGTGATGCTCAATAATTATTATACTGATGGTTTGGCTCTTTCGACAGAAAAACTATGTATTGATTGTTGAGAAATAGACCTGGCATTTTAAACCTCAGGCAAGAATGGTGGATAAAAGCCGCTACACCACTACTAAAATTAGCCATTGAGGCAGTTATTATTAAATTTAAATTGTCCAAGACTCCACTGTGTTCAACTTACGATTTAGTGGGCGTCTAGTAAATAGACCCAGTACAATTCATTGATCGTTTCTTTCACGCTAATGATAGAAGTTTACGTCATCTCGTGGACCCTTCTTGCGTAATGACTTAAGCTCGCAATGAGATATTTTACATATTTTTTCAATTACAAAGGCGAAGGTGGGAACAGTATTATTCTAGGACTGAAGAACTGCGATTTTTCCATTATCAAATCAGCGCTTAGTTAAAGCTGTGCGTTGCTCATACCAGGGTCGCTCACACGATTGCGACTCTCCTCTACCGCATAATCAAGGCTGTGCGACTTACCATGGTCGCTCACACGATTGCGACTCTCCTCTACCGCATAGTCAAGGCTGTGCGACTTACCATGGTCGCTCACACGATTGTAACTATCCTCTACCGCATAGTCAAGGCTGTGCGACTTACCATGGTCGCTCACACGATTGCGACTCTCCTCTACCGCATAGTCAAGGCTGTGCGACTTACCATGGTCGCACACACGATTGCGACTCTCCTCTACCGCATAGTCAAGGCTGTGCGACTTA
>SDVV010014218.1:0-14865 GCA_016164225.1 Gammarus roeselii | reverse complement strand
GGCTGTATGAGGGTGTTGTTGTCCCAACTGTACTCTACGGAGCTGAGGCTTGGGGGGTGAGAGCAGAGGAGAGAAGAAGGTTGAATGTTTTCGAGATGAGTGTTTGAGGAGCATGGCTGGAGTAACGCTGAGGGACCGGATCACCAACGACGTGGTTCGAATCAGAACAGGGATGGTGAAGAAGTTGGAGAACAGAGTGGATTCGCGTGTACTGAGATGGTTCGGGCACATGGAGAGGATGGATGAAGGGAGATTGGTGAAAAGGGTGATGAATGCGGAGGCGAGTGGTCGCAGGCCTAGAGGTAGACCGAAGTTTGGGTGGATGGATGGTCTGAAGGAGGCGTTGGGAAGAAGAGACATGAATGTGTAGGTGGCGAGAGAGCGTGCAATGAACAGGCGTGAGTGGAGAATGGTTGTGAATGGTTGATTTTCCTGCTCTGATGTGCTTTCCCGCCCTTGGCATCCCGCTGTCGGGATGGTCGTGGGTGGGGGGAGGCCCGGCCATTATGACGCGGCGGGGGTAAACCAGTGAAAACTGTCGAGCCCTGCTGCTGACGACGGTTCCTTGGTGCATTCGGGACCCAGAGTGTAAGTTGAGGGGGTACCGACCGGACCCTTTAGCACAAAAGGGCTAAGTTGTGTGAGGTGAGCCTTGCCGTCGGCCACCCCCCTTTCTGGGGGACGCGGCCTAGTGTCTGTATATTTATGTCTGATCAAGATGTTATACACGATGGGTATATAAAAATTTGAAAATTATTTTTTTCATTTGCTTTCAGGAAGCAGTAGCTGACGGGCTGAAGCGATGCCTCCGTAACTTTGGCAATGCCCTTGGAAACTGTCTTGGCGACAAACACTACTTGCAATGGGTGGTGAAACAGTCGGATGCACATCCCTCATCTCCTGCCAGCTCTTCATCCGAAAGTCTCATGTCAGAACTCGTCACCGCATCTCAGATGATGCCGCCCACAAACGAGAACTCTGCTGCCTCTGTTACAACAACTGTTCTGGACATGCAGCAACAGCAATTCCTTCAGTTGCAGCTGCAGCATCAGAATTCCTTGACCTGTTTGCAACCTACAGCGCGTCTTGGTCAAACTACATTTTCGCCCCAACACCAACAGCAGATCCCGTTACTGGCTCCATTTGCTCTGGCCTCTGCAACTAGTGGCGGTGGGGCGGCTGGAGGGCTGACCACTTCTTCAGCACAACAGCTCTTCCTTGTGCACCCTGTAGCAGCGCAGACCTCGAGTCTTGCTACGGCTCCAGGCCTCCTTCCTGGTAACAGTTTTACAACTCAGCTGCAGCAGAGACCGTCTCCTCATCAGGTACAGCGTCTGCACGGTATCTTTAACAACGTCACCAAGATGAGTTCAACAGCGTGTAGCGTTGCTTCTTCTGCACAAGGATCTCTGCCCATCACCATTCAGAGTGGAAATAGCTCCAGTAGTAGTGTGCAGACAGTCATGACCAATAACTTCATTCAACCTCTTATGGCCAATCACGTGCAAGGAGGAATGCTCAACCTTCATACTGCTCTTTCCAATTCGCAAACTAATTTTTTGAATAATCTGCAAAATGGACTTGCGTGTGGCGTTCAAAATAATTTGCAGAACACTGGTCAAAGTCCTATTTCCAATCTCGTGGTTCAAAATTGTATCACGAATCAGTGTCCCAAATCCATTCCGAGCAGTGTTCCTACCAGTAACGGGGTGAATAACCCTCAAAGCTCATCGTGTAAGAACACCTTTGCTAAGCCGGGTCCATTAAGCAAGAGTACTAAATCGGCAGGGAATTCTGTGGCTCAACATTTTGCTCGAGACATCGCTCCAAGGAGTAGTTCAGCTTCTCACTCAAACGTAGCTAAAGGTTCTGGCGGGGACCTTGCAGACGTTACTTGTACTACTCAGTCCTGCGTGTCAAGGTTAAGAGTGGTAATGCCCCCTTTAGAAAAACCGGTTCAAGAAGCCACTAATTCAACAAGCAGAAGCACTCGCGGCGATAGAGGCAAGGGTAGAAAAAGATCGCGAACTCAAAGCAATTTAAGGGAAAATTTCCCTTCTAACCTGGAACCGAGGCAAAAGAAAGCATCGATTCCTTTAGTAACGATTCACAGCCAGCTTGACCCTAAGGATGACATAATTGATGTTAAAGAAGAGACTTTGGATGAAGCTGAATCTCCCTATTTCCACGATATCAAACTACCAAAGAACTGTGAGGTTGGGATGAACTCGTATCCTCTGAGGTCGCGAGAAGCATCTCCAAAAGAGAAGAGAGATGATGCTGCGTCTCCAACTCAAATAATTAAAGAGGCAATGCAGGAGGAACCTTGCAGCGTTGCTACAGCCTGCAAAGAGCTCAATCGAAGTGTTGTGGCAGACGCGATGAGCAAACTATATAAAAAAGGCGCCAATGAACAAGAAATGGATTTTGATCGGCATTCAGATACGCTGCGGAAAGAAGTGGAAAGTAAAAGCCTTGGTCGAGTTCAAACCAAACCATTAGTGGCAAGCCCTGTGCTTCTGGGCTGCAGTATGCGAAAAGAGCTGGAAAAGAAGAAACTATTTAAGACTCAGAGCAAAGTAACAGTAGCAAAACCAATACTTGTGGACTCGAGTTTGCTTAAAGAAGTGGGAAAAAATATGCTCTGTAAGACTCGAGACAAAGTATCAGTGGCAAGCCCAACGCTTGTGGACTCAAGTTTTATGAAAGGAGTGGGAAAAGATATGCTTTGTACGACTCAGGACAAAGTGTCTATGGTAAACCCAACGCTTATGGACTCAAGTTTGTTGAAAGGAGTGGGAAAATATATGCTTTGTAAGACTAAGGATAAAGTATCAGCAGCTAACCTCGAGCATGTCGACTCCAGTTATCGAAAAAATGTGGAAAAGCTGCTTGGTACGACTCCGGATAAAGCAATAGTAGAAATCCCAGTGTTTGCGGACTCAGGACGAAGTCCCAGGAAAATTACCGTTCATATACCAGTTTTAGCTGGCCATCAAGATAATATTGCCTTAGATGAAAAGGTTAAATTGGATGACGATAAATTGATTGATTTACCAGATGACGCTTCTCATACAGCTGAATCAACAAATTCTATCTCTTTTATTCAAACTGCAAATTGTGACTGTAAAGTAGATATTCCCGTTAAGGAATATCTGGACACGGTGGATATTCATGTTTCGAAGAAAGTGAGCTTAAGATCTGTTAGAACGATTCCAAACTCGGAAAAAGAGTGTTCTTCAAAGTTACCGTCCAAGTTAAGAAAAGGTTGCGCTAGAAACCCCGGTAAAGAATGTACAAACACGGCTCATTCTAATCTAGATGAAGAAAAATCAACTTCAAAAGTTTTTGGAACTTTGCAAATTGATGAAGAATCCTGCGGAATGTCGACAAATTTACCTGGATCTGACGACACTGATGGAGAATCTACAGCAAAGAAGTCGTTGAGACAAAATAACCTGGCAACTCAAATAGTTAAAGCGTGCAGAACTTTGATGACAAAGGAATATCCTCATGACTGTAGTAAAATGTTGCAAGGAAATGGTCAGAAGGTGGAATCTTCTTCAGAATCTAAAAATAAAGTAAGTTCGATTTTAAAAAGAGTAAATTATGAGAAAACAAAGAGCTCTCAGTCAAGTGTTGTTGTTTCAAGTCAATTTGAAAACAGCCTTTGGGATGAAACGTCCCGATTGAAAATATCTCATCCTGGTGGTCTTTGTAAAACAAAACCTGTGCAGGGGGTGTGTCTTGAAGCTTCATTCAAAACGAGTAGGCGCGATTTGGAGGTTGGCGTGAAGGACTCTGATGAGGTTACTTTGAATGAAAAAGGGCATCCTAAATCGGATGAAAATAGCAATAGCCCGGTCGGAGAAAAAACAAGTCGCGTTATCACTAATGAATCAGTCAAATGCCGTGATAGTAAGACAGATAACATAAACACCTCGAACATTATGCAAGATGCATCCAAACCAACCATTGAAGATGTTGAACCTTCAATTGATAAGAAACCTGTGTCTTTGTCGATGGAGTACAAGGACTTGTTCAACCAATCTAACAGTCCTTTGAGTGAAGACGAAAATACCTTCACGGGCTTCACGGCCGATATGTGCATAAAAACATCCCCACAAGCACTCATTGGTCTGGAGATGCATGTCAAGAATCAAAAGCCTACCGGCGATGAATCAGAAGAGGAGAAACAAAGAAACGCGATGAAACTAGACCGGCAGCGACACTTTCGACACAATCTTCGCATTAAATTCAAAGGAAGCAGTGGTGGTCGAGCTTTGACAAAGATAATAGCAGCGGGTTGCGGCAGGAGAACGTCGGCTGCCCCTACACCCAAATTGGCCAACGGTCATCGATCTGGTAAGATTTTGTTTTACCGCAGCAAAAAATATTTTTCCGAAAGCTTTTCGATCATGATGCTGATTTGTTTGTCTAATTCTGAATTGAATAATTCCAGTAGGTGTGAAATATATTCCACGTGATAGCCAACATTTAACAAGAAGTAAATATCCTTTGCGTGGTGATCACTAAATTTAGACAGGTTACAAACTTAATTTTAAACGTTACATTTCCATGTTTTCTTCGATGTGCTTGCTTCGTTTTCCGTACAGAAGAGGCAACTCCATCTTCACCCAACCGCGACGATTTGGAAGGGCCCGAGGTGGTCGATGGTCTCGACAAGTTCGCCACATCTCTCGGACTAACGCCTCGTCGCCTGCTGTCAGACTCGCCTGTGACTCCTCCCTCCGCCTTCCTGCCTGAGAAACGGCCATCTAACATCTCCAGACAACAACACGAGAAGTCAACCTCCCAATCGCTGCTACCTCTTTCCAACATCCTTATGAAAGCACTTCAGCAGCCCACCCTTTCACCTTCACCACCAGGTGATGAGAGCTCCAGCACCTCCTGCACCGTTCCGCTGTCGGATGTTAGTGCTGACTCCAGTTGTAAACCGTCGACAGGGGTAAATAATCTTTTTGACAAAGACTCTGAAGTTTTGACGTCTGTGGGTGACAAAGAAAAGACAGCGACATTGCCAACATTGGAAAAAAGAGTTTGTAAGGCCCCGACGACTGAAGAACGAGTTTGTGGGGCTACGGCAATGCCTTCGCTAGAAGGAATAATAGTTGGTGTTTCAACATCTGTTACAGCCTTGTCTTCCTCCCCTCCTTCTTTTCAGGGTGGTGATGTCTCATTCAAACCAAGCTCTCCTATTATCACTACTTCTATTCCTATTGACTGCAGAAATGCATCCTTTTCCAGAGGAGACAGAGATAATTCATCTTCAAAACCTAACAATTCTAATTCCTCGGCAATAAGTGAGGCGGCCCTCGGAGCACAAAATGGCAGCGTCGAACTCAAAACTAACGTTTCGGATGACACGAGTAATCTCAGCCCCGTAATTGCGATAGAGGGAGTCACGAAGAACAACAAAAGTAATTCTTCAAATAGTTGTGCTAACCCGTGTAGCAGTGCAGTCACGTCTAAATTGACTGAGATTTCTACTAGTGACTACCGTTCACCTGGTCATTTGGCAAACAACGATTTATCTACGGCGAGCAACTTGTGTGATGTGGTGGGTGTTGGTTCAAAATTGTGTGAAAAGATGGCAGTTGGTTGCTTGGAAAGAACGCATCTGTCGTCGTCGGTCGACTCGGATTTTGTTGACAGTAAAAAGGAAGCGAAGAAACCAAGTGGCAGCGGTAACGAACAAAAAACAATTGAAGTCGCAAAAATTAGTTAGGATGATAGTGTTGCTTTACGGAACGATAAGACGTAATGATATCAGTATGTGACTCGAGTTGACTTGAAATTTTATTTTCATGTAGCAATGTGACTACTACTTTTCATACAAGTATTTAAGTAACACTCTGGCTTCTTAAAACTTAGATTAACCACTGTGAAAGCGGAGCTGACCGCACCTTTACACGTTACTTATTGCAACTAATCTTGTAAGTACGACATAACTGAGACTATTAAGATTTGTTTCTTATAAAAAAGGTTGATGGGGTCAAAATAAAGAATATAATTTGATTCTACTAATTTATTCATGGCTCTTAGCCCTAACTTGGATTTAGTTAAACTGTTTTCACTCAGTGCCGTCGTTTCTTTCTTCAGCAGAATGGTGAGTCATATCTTTCGGAAGTGATTCAGACAATGATTCCTAAAAAGCCGATTCCTGAGTAGTGTTTGTCATTCTGTTTGTTCGTCCACCCGTTGATACGCTTGGACAAGAATCGGAACTCCAACAGTTGGGAAGTTTGCTGGACATGCAATTCATTATTTGAAAACTTGTGGTGTACTGAAATACAGTACAGTTTTTTATGAGTTTTGGATATTTAAATTGGAATTGATCCCCCTCCCCCCAAATATATATTTTTTAACTATACCTCCTCACACAGTTCTCATGATATCATAACATTGGTCAGTTATCATGTTGTGCTAGCTACAACTTCAGAAATTAATGTGTTGGATAGTCAAAGCTGACCAGTAAAAAAAATCTAAACATTGCATGTTCTTCCACAGTTCTCAAGTTATCGTTAAAGCTTCTGTGGAATATTACGAGAGATCTTTTATATTCAAATTTATAATTGATTTATACGGATACAGACACTAGGCCGAATCTCCCTAGGAAGGGGGTGGCCGACGGCAAGGCGCACCTCTAGTCCTCTTACGCGCTTGCACAACTTGGCCCTTTTGCGCTGAAGGGTCCGACCGAAGACCCCGCAACACACTCTTGAGTGTTGAGTGCGGTCCGAGGTTAGTACAGCAGTAGGAACCAACAGTGTGACAGATTTATCCCTGCTACGTCAGAGTGACCGGGCCCCCCTCGGCCCGCGACAAACTGGGTTCTCAACGAGATCAAGAGCGGAAAAGTACATCAAGGTAGCATCATAAATTCGTTTATTCACAGCCGTTATCCACCGACGCCTATCCATTGCACGCTCTCTCGCTATCTCCACACTCATGTCTCTCCTTCCTAACGCTTACTTCACGCCATGCATCCATCCAAACTTTTGTCTATCTCTAGGCCTACGTCCTCCATTCGCCTCCGCCTTCATCACCCTTTTCCCCCATCTCCATCATCCATCCTCACCATGTGCCCGAACCACTTCAGAACAAGCGAATCTACTCTGTCCTCATAACTTCTTCACCATCCCCGGTCTAATTCGAACAACGTTGTTAATGATTCTGTCTCTCAACGTCACTCCAGCCATGCTCCTCAAACATTTCATCTCGAAAACATTCAACCTTCTCTCTTCTGCTCTCACCCCCCAGGTCCTGGCTCCGCAGAGCGCAGTTGGGACAACTACCCTCTCTTTGCTTCCATCCCAACGTCTTGCATCTCATTGCGCTCTTCCGTGCACTCAACCCTTTAAACTCTTCCTTCCCTCGCGACTTCACCTCAGTTTTCACTAGTTCAGTCTTCTCCACGTGGGAGCCCCGATACTGAAAACACTTGAGTTTTTCAAATAACCTAATTTTGGAGAGCACTAATTCTGCTCGTATAGACATTCCTAGGGTGCTTCATTACACACTTTTACCCACGTTCAGTAACTGGCTCAAGCGCCAACTCTGTCCATTCGTTTCCAACAACTTCAAGCCACGACCCAATACACTCGCGTTCACCTCCCTGACCACTCCATCCATGTAGCGATTGAGCAGCTAGGAAGACGTAACGCAACCTCGTCTCGGACCCACTCTCACTGTGAACCAATCACTCAGTACCGGCTTTCAACAGATTTCCACCCACGCCAAACTAACGCGACACCCTCCACAGCGCTTTTATGTCAACCCTTCCGTAGGCATTTTCCAAATACATGAAGGCCCTGAACTCATCCTTTTCTTTCGCTAGGTTCTTCTCACAGACTTGTCTTACTCCAAAAATCTGATCGTCACACCCCCTACCACTCCTATAGCCACACTGTTTCTCTCCAATAGCGTCATCCGTAGTCTCTTATTCTTTCGATCAGCACTCGCCCTTGCAACTTGCCGACCACACATAATAAACGGATGCCTCGTGAGTTTCAAAAGGGGCTTATCTCCGGCGGAGATGAGCCTCTAAATCTAACTTTGACATAATGAGGATGGAATGGGCGTAAGCTTTAAGGAAGATCGAAATTTGGCTGGATGGATGGCCTGGATCAGGCGTTTTGAAGGAGAGACATCATCGTGAAAGCGTTCAATGGATAAACTTAGGCTGAGCATGATGAATGGACAATTTTCGGCGCGGACTGATGCCTTTTCCGCTCACGGCGTCCCGCTGAAAAACGGGATGGACCTGGGAGGAGAGGAAGCATGTCAAATACATAGCATGGGTGAACCAGTGAAATCTGTGACCCTGCTGCTGACACTGATCTCTGACCTAACTCCTGACCCAAAGTGCGTTTTGTACACTCTTAGGCGGACTATTTAGCACCAAGGTGTTAAGGTTTGGTATGAGTGCATGATAAGAGTGCGAGTTGCGTCTTGCCTTCGGCCATCCTACTTCTGATGAAATGGATCTATAATCGATATTTATATCTGCACGATCGATTGTAGCACTTCGACCACCGGTTGGGTATTCTGAAATCATTGGTTACCGTTGCTTTGCATAACATTTTTTTGGCGACGTAACGTGTGAACAATCTGACTCTTGTCAGAAAATTTTATTTCGGAATTCAAACTTAAATGTATTCATGTAAATCCTATCAACAAATCATGTTTCATTTTTTACAAGTAACCGACAATGCTGGGAGACGTGATGGCGAACGATGGCGAGTTGGTGGTTCATTTGTCCTCGCTGTAGGGTTTTGTTCTTCCACATTGAATTGTTTTGTTGATGGTCGTAATTTAATGCTATTAATGTTAGTCAGTTGAACCATTCATTCAGTAATTGAGTCGGCGCAATGTTTATGTTTTAGTCAGTGTTTTTTCAGCGAAAACGTAGTCCCGTGCTCTACTGGGAAGCGTGCGTTGACTTCGCGTTGGGGCTCCGGTGTAACTAAGAAGCAACTATTCCAATGTAGTTTCGATGAGCAACCTCATGAATAATTCACGACTTTAGAATTGTCGATACTTTTTTCATGTGTTGTTGTTCTTTTGGTCCAGTTATTATTGTAGGTGATAAATTTCCTACGTTTCAGTATTTACACCGTGATTGTCAAATTTTCGCCGATTCTGTTTCATTGTGCTCCTCCTGCTGTCACCCCTGCTGTGAGCAATAACGAACCGCTCAAATGGTCAGCGAGTCAGACCTTTGCTCTGAAAACAATGTATTTTTTTGTTTGCTGAAGTGACCGACTAGACGGTAACGGAAGGCATCTATTGCAAAAACAGTGATCTTTTAAATAAACCGGTCATTATTCCAATGAGGTGTATTTACTATGATAAGAGTGCAACTCATGTTGAAAGAAATGATACAATTAATTTTGCTCTCATGAATGAAGATGGGCTTGTGACGATAATAAGTGCAGACGAAATTTATCAAATTGAGATGCACAGTTTACCAAAGCAGTCGATTCTAATTTCATGGTAGGCTTTGAATGTGCATACTTCAATTTATGGGGGTGATGTTGCTGCGTATGTACTGCGCGATCTCATGAAAATTTGGTGCATGCATACAGCATATGTCAATAATTAAGTGCGATATTTTATTTTCGACCCAACCGAACAGTCTCGTTCGGTTGCTTGGTGTTGTCATTCCTGAGCGCGTAAGGCCAGCACGAGCGCGTTAGGCCACTACGTGCGCGGAAGCCAGCACGACCGTGTGAGGCCATCATGAACGCGTGAAGTGAGGACAGCACGGTTGATGCCTTTTGTGATATCTATCCATTTGAGTGTAACGCTGCTCTGTTATAATTACGATATATAACATTAAATTGAATAAACGTAACATCGAATCTCTCAGTTTGTTAGAGATAAAAAAAACGTGTGTGTTGACCTAATTCTTGTTCTAAATGTTTTGTCATTGTTTCTTTGTTTTAATGTACTGCGGTATTAAAATATATGGGATCTTTGTTGATTGCCGCTGTTCACTTGGTGCTGATCATCTTTCGAATTACTGGCAACTCAAGGTACGTTAAGTTGTGCTTCTCTTGTAGAAGGCTTCATATCGCAGCACTCTGAACCAATACTCTTTTTCGCTCATCCAGTCCTCTTCCGAGTTCGAAATAATATATGCATATAATTGTCCAGTAGCATTGAAATTTTATTCAAGTAGGACTATTATTTTTTATTTTACTTGTTCAATAGATACCGACGACGGAGTCCTGACTTGTAATACTGTACAGCACAGATTAATACTTATTTTACTACTTGGCTTTTTGGTGAACGTCACGATTAACACTTTCATGCAAGGAAGACTTTACTGGTCTAGTCCGGTGGA
This sequence comes from Gammarus roeselii, assembly GCA_016164225.1. Lineage (NCBI taxonomy): Eukaryota > Metazoa > Arthropoda > Malacostraca > Amphipoda > Gammaridae > Gammarus > Gammarus roeselii. Next base: position 4,493 of record SDVV010014218.1, on the reverse strand, counting down.
ACATGGAAGCAAATACAAATTTACTGGTCTAGCAATGTCATCTGTTCAGTGGTTGCCAATTCACTACATACATATTGTACAGATTAAAGACGTCATAGAGCAGTCGTGCTCAACTTTTTTTTATATATCTGGTAATTACAATCAAAAGAAGTTAACCAATTGTTATGTACCGCTAGTCTATGATGTGACGATTCATCACCGAGATGGCGTTGTCAAGGAAAAATTCGAGATATATTGGACGAACGGTTTTCGTAATGTCACTTCTTGAAGTTTTTTGTTTGTAACGCCACAAACATTAAACCGAAGATGTGATGTTACGGAAATTGTTTGTCCGATCGTTCTCATTTTTTGTTACTGTTTCATGTACCTACATCTATAATTGAAACATTTCTTGTGTGACGCTGGCCTTATGATGAGGAACTCTGTTTGACTGAATGGCTGCTGGTTCAGGTGGACAGACAGGCATCTCCAAAATGTTGTCTTATCCATCATATAACAGCTACATGCATAAGATGAGGCATCTTGCTAATTTCTTACCTGTTTTGTTATGTAAGCAGGCTTGATGCATGTATTTTTTAAACCCCATTTGGCACATATGGTGTCATTTTACATTGATATTGTATCTTTTGTGCATAGCTACTTGGTCGATATCTGCCAACTTAAGTAAGAATGATGCAGGGATGCCCACGTAAGGATTATTGTGGCAAGTGTCTGTCAAAGTTATAACTAGACGTTGTAATGCCTCGTTTGCATTGGTAGATGGCTGCCTTGTTTTCGTGATTCAAGAATAGCTAAAATTGTGTCTACCATCATATGTAGTTGCTTATTTATGAGCCATCCCTGAAAGTGTTGAAAGATTTGAATGAAGCGTTACTTGAAAAAAAATAATTGAACGTTCTCTTGTTATTCATATTGGATCTCTGTTATTCCATTAGAAGTGTACAAGAATGGATGCAACTAACGTAGCAATGCTTCTGTGCTGACGAGAATATGTAAAGTTATTTTTTACCAGTTACGTGCTTCATTATCCTCATCCTCCTGGCTTCAGTAAAATTTTAGTTGCTACAGGATGATAGAATTTGGCCAAACCCTGCCTCCCGTTTTATAAGAGATCATTCGCCAGTAATATTGCCTTTTAACACATCTGCACACTGCATGATGGGAAACGGGTACCGAGGTTCTTGCGACCCCGCCTTTGGTTGGTCTTCAAAGCTATAATTCCCATGTTCTGGTCAACGCCGCATCATCTGAAGGGAACACTTTGTCGCAACTTAGAGTTGAGGTACCAGGGAGGATTCTTCAACCGTGCGAAAGTCTACAATAGAATGGTATAGCAAGATGGTTTGTAGCTCAGTGTAAACTGTGATGGAACATACACTGAGCTATTAACAACATTTTCACACCAATAAATTGTAGATTAATGTTGTGAATACGATCCGTCATTACTGGAGCACTTTACCCTTTGTGGTCCGAGACCAACGTAGCAAGTGTTCATGAACCATGTAAGTTGCCAGCTACCGAGGAATCCTCTGAAGCCTTTTTTCTCGGCGCCATGACTACCTTGCTTGTATCTTCTGAGGTACTCATCGGCGTGCTGTGCGGAGGAGATAACGAATGCTAATGCACCAACTCTGCTTGCTCATCTTTTATACCGGTAATTAAAAAAGGGAAATTGCTACCTCTGAGAAGTTAAAATACCCACAAAGCCATAGAATCAGCAGACTTGAGACAACTATGTCAGGAACGAATGATTGAGACAATCGAGAGAAACAAAAGGTATTGAATGGGTTTGAAGGGAAAAATGTCATCTCCAAATATGGACGCATCATGCGAACTCTGCTAGGCAGCGGGAATTCGCATGTGTTAACGAGCAGATTATTAACTTGTTTCTCAGAGAACCCCCGATTTAGCATAGATTGGACCCTAGTTTGTGCTGGGACCTTGGCCGCACGTTTGATTGCCTATACAGTGGTCGTGTAAAGTTAATATTAGTCACAATAGCCATCAAAAGTTGGTCCTCTGGCCCCTGGTGTGAACCAGGGGTCCAGTGGGGGGAAGGAAAAAGCCCCACCCGGGAAGGACCAGCACCCCCTCTAGAGTGACAAAGACCAAGAACCTCAGCCTCTCCGAGATGACTAGCGCCACCTCAGCCAAAGATGACCGGAGAGACGACCACATCGACGAGTTGACAGGAAATCAGGAATCTACTAAGCCAAGCGACCGGCATTTCTGAGCAGGAAGCAGAAGTTTTCGCCGCAGAACCTAGCACAATTGACGACCGTCTAACGAGACCCGAGAGTCATGTCAAGGCAATTTTTCTCCATATCCACGAACTCGTAAAGAACCAACTAACTAAAAAAAAAACGAGCTCCGAGGACTGCTAGGAAGTAACAATACACGCCATTTAATGAACACGACATGTTCAACAATATTCTTAACTTTCCCGAACACCTGAAGATCAAGTTCGACGCCAACGATAGACCGGACATCAGTCCACACACACTGCGAAAAGAGCTGGGCTCTTTCACTGGCCACCCAGTCCTGAACGTCGTCACCAGCGGCGACGAAGGCTTTGCCATTAGAGTAGACACGAAACTTCAAAGTGATACCATTCTCTCCAAAACTAGACTGTGAAAAGCCATGCAAACTAGTGCCACAAATGACTTTCTCTACAAGTTCAGGTTAGATCTACGTTGAGATATCCCAAAGGAAGAAATCGAGGAGTACATCACTGGACTCGTTCAATACGAAGACTGCGTTGTCGGAGCAAAACTCATACCAAGAAGAGAGACAATCACAACTGCCTTACTCTACATGACTGCCTTGACATTCCCTTCTGCGTCACCAAAACCAAGGTTACACCATTCGAGAGACGTCCAATTATATGTTATAAATGCCAGAAATACGGACACACGAGCGGAAACTGTAATAGTAAGCTAAGATGCTCATACTGCTCACAAGACGACCATGACCAACGGGAAGATCCCCAGTCGTACCAGTCCGAAGACCCGCACTGCTTTTACTGTAAAGTAAACGGACACCCTACCGAACATAGAGATTGCCCAAAGAATGAGATAGAGAGAGTGATCCTCCAATACCAGATATACCACGGGGTCGGGCGACAAGAGGCTGTAGTCTCGATGCGCTCTCCCCAGAATGACCCTACTACCCAGGAGAAAAGACCGGCACCATTCTCCACCCACTATCTTATAACGCTCAAAGAAAGTGGTGCAAGCAAAGCTTGATGACGTCACTCTCCCGACAACTTGGAGGAAACATGAAAGACATTCAACGACAGGGAAAAAGATATCTGGCCCACGTCGTAGAACCTGAACAAAGTAACGCTGTACGAAAGATTACCCACATGAACAAACTCAAAGTTACAGTTAAAATATATCCGTCCTTCAACGAATTATATACAACTCCCGCTGCACACCTACAACCGACCTCAGTGCTTCTGCTAAGGTCTGGCTGAGGATTACGGAGTTATCGTACACCCTTCTGGTCAGAAGGACCTAATGAATGAATTAATTTATGGCAATAGAGCTTCCACACCAAGGATTTGAAATAACACACAATATGGTATTTTTAAATACTCAACTTGTATTGTGAAGTAAGAATTGTGATGAATTTAATTAATTTTGACTCGTCAAAACCAATCTTTTTCGAGTCGAATGTTGGATTCTTCTTTCCCGAATTTTATTAGGGTCTTGTTTTGGATTCTTCTTTACCTAATTTTATTAGGGTCTTGTTTTGGATTCTTCTTTCCCTACTTTTATTAGGGTCTTGATCAGGATTAGTTTCTCGAGTCCAGCACTTAAAAGGGGCCGGTTGTAGCTTGTTGTAAGTTGCGGTTGTTGTTGCATTTTTCCTTTAAAGTTGTAGGCTGCTTTGCATAATTTACATAAGTTTTAGGTTCACCAACATCCTACTCCGTTAAAAACTTGCATGGGAATGAATAGCGTCCTTACACTCCAATGGGAAGGAACACTTTCTTTAAACATTGACTAGTTAGATAGCAGCAGCGGTAAAGTTATTGATGTTCGTTCACTTGACAGAAAGTTATTAGTAATTTTATTATTCCGGAAGCAGCCACACTTGCTTTTATCCCGAAAATAAACAACGTTGGTACGATGGTTCGTCCGTAAACAGTTCTGCGGTGTGTTTCCAACATACTTACTGGATGCTTTCTGATAAGTAATTTTCATTAATTTATTGAGTTTGAGAATGTCTCATGGCATTGTATGTTGTTGTTCCGGAATCAATAATAACGTAATAATTCCCTGTCGTTTCATGTTTATTTGCATATTACTGTACCTACAGTTTCTAGGTCGTGTGCTTAATCCATTTGCTATGCTACTTTATACGTTGATGTATACAATATTCTAACACTACATTTACATGATTTCTACTATTTACACTACTGATTATATATATGTATATATATATATATATATATATATATATATATATATATATGTGTATATGTATAT
>SDVV010014217.1:0-14866 GCA_016164225.1 Gammarus roeselii | reverse complement strand
CGCACATCCAACAGCCTCCACCACTTTCCTCAAAATAAGCACAAAATCCATCAGTGCTCTCTCCATCACTGCAGCATGACCATCCTTATCCATGTGTACTTGAGGATATCTTGCTTCTTGGACAGACTGTTTCCGACGATAAGCTCCTCTTCCATGCATAACCCTATTAGGTTTTCTCCACTGTCATGCGTACCAGGAACGCCATACCTCCTTATCACATTATCCACTACAGCATCTCGCACTCTCGCATTAAGGTCGTCCAGTACAACCACATTGAATTGACTTCCAAAACTCTCAATAGACTCGCTCAGGTCAGTCCAAAATTGCTCCTTCTCCTCCTCACTCCTCTCGCTACCAGGTCAATATACACTCACAAATACCCATTTTTCTATGCCAAACATTTCTTTCACCCACATCAATCTTGAGGACACTTCTTTCCATTCAGTAACGTTACTAGCCAGTCGATCGCTCAATAACAACAGCACCCTTCTCGTGCCCAACCTTCATCCACGCTTGACTTTCTTCCACTCACCACTCCAAACTCACACTCGCCCTTGCCCTGCAACTCAGTCTCACGCAGCGCCAACACACCCAACTTCCTCCTCACAAACATTTCACCTTGCCCTGCAACTCAGTCTCACGCAGCGCCAACACACCCAACTTCCTCCTCACAAACATTTCACCTATCTCTCGTCTCGTAGCTTCATTCGTACAACAACCACGCACATTCAGCGACCCTAACAATAGGGTTCGGAGAGGCGTGAGCCTCTCCTTCACCCGCTTATCTTGCCGTCTTTTAGTTTTTTTTTACAATTTTACAATAATTCTGTAAAAAATATAGTTCACTTGTAGATTAATTCGAGTTTCCATAAGACAATTTGCCTACAATATTGTAAGATATAAAAATTCTCACCAAGTTAACAAGTCCGTCATCAGTCTCATTCTCCTTAACTGAAGAAGTACACAAGCAGCGCCGTTCTCAATAACTTAACTAGTTTACCACTAGCAAAGTTCCTATCTTAACTTAAGAGTAGTACACCATCAGCCTTGTTCTCATTAAACTTACTAGTCCACCATCAGCACCTTCTCATCAACTCAGTAAGTTCAAAGCCATTCTCATCTACTTGACAAGTACACCCAGTGCCGTTCTCATCAACTCGTATCAACTATCAGAGCCGTTCTCATCAACTCGAGTCCATTATCCGAGTCGTTCTCATCAACTTGACAAGTTTTCCCTCACTACCGTCCTCCCTGACCTGCGAATCGCCACCGCTGGTGAAGACAGCGATGCCCTTGCCCTTGTACTTCCCCCTCTCGAGCACGCGACCCTCCGAGCCCAGGGAGGGCTCCGCGGATCCTGTACCGCTCGCCATGTAGTCGATGAACGCCTGCCAAGGGTTTTCCGGGAAAGAGGGTGGGGGTGGGATCACTTCCTGAAATGAAGAAGGGAGAGACACACTGTGAAGGGAGAGACACAATATGAATCGGATTACACGAGCCTTGAAACAGACCCGATGAATGGAGGAAGCCGCCAACAAATCGAAATTTCAAGGAACACATGTAATAGCTAGTACAACACATGTAGCTACAATATATGTTGTAGCTACTAGAGGTTGACTTTCACGACCGTCACTCTGCATCAATGACGTCATCAAGGAGAAATGTCAATATGGGCATTCAGGACATGCACTTTGGTCGTCCTTAAATCTGAAGCTCGTCAAAGTTTTCAGGTTAAATTTGTCTTCTTAAACAAGTCCGGGATCCATGCCTACGTCATCAATGTGGAGAAAGGTCAAGAAGTGGCGTTGCAGCGGTTTAATCCTGTTGTTTGTAGTATTGGAATCTCACCTCCTGCTCACGTTGGATAAGGTCTTCCTGTTGTTGCTGCTGCTGCTGCTGCTGAAACTGCAGCTGCTTCAGTTCCGCCTGTTTCTCAGCCTCTTGGAATTTGCCCTCAAGCTCTTCAACTGAGACGGCAGCTTCTGCAGACAGGGCGACTTTGATGAGAACCAAACGAATGGTCAACAAACTCACAGTATCAGAATATACATGACTAGAGTGGAGAAAATTGGGTCGTTAAAACCTTCCATGATGTGCAGCTATCACACTGTCCTGACGACAAGGGAAATTAAAATTTTAATGGAAATTTGTATTTTTCACGTCAGAAAATGGTCCCGCAAGACAGTATATCAGAGACAAATAATAAATATGATTGTCCTCGTAGCCAACTCACACACTTCCTCTAGTAATTTTGGTTCGGTGACAGCCTTCACATATACGTTGAACGCTCAATTTTTTATCTAGAGATACTTGTTCAAAACGATTAGGTTTACGAGATGCAAATGCAAGGCAAAACCTAAAGCTATTGCTCGGTATATAGAATACCTTACATTTTGATGTTATCATCGTTCTACACAGTTACTGCACGACCAGAAAATATATAGGTGCATTTCAGAATTTAAATGTTTACAATAAGGGCCTCTGAGGTACTAAAATGTATGTACTGCAAGCTTTGTATCCGTGATACAAATACAATTTTTTTCTGTGACATTTATCTCAGTCTCAATCACGTCTTCTAATCATTTTAGTTCGTTGACAGCATCAAAGTACGACCATTTTATAATGATTGCAGTTCTAATTTTGGAAACAACCCTTCCATCAAGCGCCAGATTGCTCACGCGTATCAGGATGCGTGCGTTGGGTTGAAACAGTCTTTCCAATGATGTATTGCAAGTTATGAAAACTCCATAACTATAGAAGGAAATACCTTTCCCAGAGCATTAGAACATAAACCGACATCTTTTTTTGGGAATCAGTGTTCAAAATTCTTTAAATGATGTGGCGCTCATCCCTCTGCTGAAAAATCAAAGGCACTGTGTAAGACAGTCACTTGGCAATGGCCGTTTTACTTAACTAGCCCATTAACAAACAGATTTTCATAGAGATGCCCACAGGAAATCGTGGTGCCATTAATCAATAAAAATGAATTATTTTAATTCTCAGTGTTAATACTCATGTGGCAGCTGGTAAGAATACTGCTACCGTAACCCCTTGCGTGTCGTAAAAGGCGACAAATAGGAGGGGAGGGGAACGAATGTGCTGTGTCTTCATATGTAAATTTTTACCTCGGAGACAGAAAGGCGAGCGGCGGGGGGAGGGGGGAGCCGTTCACGACAATCCGAACCCTATTGTTAAAATCGCTGAATGCTAGTGGTTGTGGTACTGATGGATAGAGAGTAGATTTGGCAAGATGCTTTAAAGGAAGAAGTTTTATGTGTTTGCGTCTTTGAGACGAAGCTGGATAGTAGGAGCGAATATGGATTTGGTGTGGTATTTAGAAGGGAGTCGGGCTTTTTAGGAAGACTGGGCACCAGAGGGTGAGTTGTTGTTATTGAGTGATCGGTTGGCAAATAGCATTACGGAGTGGCAAGAAGTTTCATCTAGATTGCTGTAGTTGAAGGTAAAGTTGGTTATAGAAAGATGGGCGTTTACGTGTGCTTACAAGCCATGTAACAAGAGCAAGAGTAGTCTGATTGAGTGTACTGAGAGTCTTAGCGATTGATACTCGTGGTGGTAATGGGAGACCTTAATGCAAGAGCTGGAGAATTGAGTAGGGAGGAATGACGTTCCAGGTAGAAAAAATAGTGGGAAGAACCTGATAGGTTCGTCCATGGAACGGGAACTGGTGAAGGGAAACAGCTTGTTCAAAAGAGAGATATTCACAGGTACACATTGGTTAAGATGACCCATAGCGCAGTTGTGTATAGAACGCAGCTGGATTTCTGTTGGTTTCTTAAAGAATGGAAGAGAGATTAGATCAGAGTGTGAAAGGCTTTCTAGTACACAGGAGTCAATGTCCTTCTGGCACGAACGTCAAACCAGCAGCCAGTGCTGCATTACGTCATCGTCAGTCTCCGGAATTGCTACGACTCACGGTATGCTTAGGTCACTATTATTTATGGGGAGAGGTCACAAATGTGTCCTACTCTACGTGAGCAAAGAAAACGGTGGTCCTCCGGGAAAGAGGAGTCTATCGGTAAGTAAGTTTAAGTATGATCAATCCACAACACATCTGAATTCAGCTAAGAGGTTGGTTTCTCGTAGGTAGCGGAAAAGCGGTTCCACTTTGAATTGCCTTAGAGGAAACTCAGCAAGCATTAGGCGGAGTAATAGGGAAGACCAGAAACCGGCTCCTGGGGAAGTATGTGCGTCGACATTCCGTTCATGTGGAGCACTGTGCCAAGACATGGGCTATTATAAGAGGGATTTAACAGTCCATGCAGTACGAAGAGGGCGACGCCTCCATTAGGTGTCTGTGCGCTAGTCTGCTATGTCCTATTCTCAAACGGCATAGAGTTATCTCAGTCCGTCAAGATCGGTTGCTTGAAGAGACCCAGGATGTGGGTGAGTTTTCAATAGAACGCAATTTATTGTTCATAGGAACATCAGACCATTCCATGCTCCATTTATTTCGCACAACTCTTTTTATCGCTGGGTAAATTTTTTCATATGGAAGTGGACGCTGTTCCGCTGGGTCAGGCGCCGCTGCAGCTCTTTGCGCCGCTTCGTTTGCCCGCTCATTTTCCACCACCCCACAGTGGCCCGGAACCCAGCACAGACGAACGTTCTTGTTTCTGGAGGACAATCGCACAAGCCAGGGCAAGATTGCTGAGACGACAGGGTGGCAATAGTTGAAGATCTCCAGGGTTTGAAACGCACAAAGCAAATCACTAACGACTGAGATATTGGCATCTGGAAGAGTTTCGGCCGTCGAAAGGGCGTCGGCAATTGCCGTGAGTTCAGCAGTGAAAACTGACGCTGATGGCGGGAGTCTCCCAGTGACGACGCGCCCGGGGAGTACCGCTGCACAGCCTACAGCATCGTCGTCTTTTGATCAATCAGTGAAGATATGAGCGCTATAGACACACCTCGAAGATTTTGGATTGCAACATCTGCCTTTCGGTCAGTAAAATATTGAGGTCGGAGCATATTTTCTGGTATACGCCAGATGGAAATAGCATCTCGCGGAGAGGGTCCCCTATGATACGCAGTGGTCCAAACTCAACAGCGAGGAGCTCAATGCGCTGTGGAAAGCTCGAGGAAGGGGCCAGATTGGGGTGGTGCCATCGGATTGTGGCATATGTAGGGGAGGTGGGGCGCACGAGAACATGGCAATAGAATTGAAGGTTAATTTGTTCTCGTCGCATGGCAACACTAGGTCCTCCAGTTTCACAAAGACTGACAAAAGAGGAGAAGTGGAAAGCTCCAGTACAAGCGCGAAGGGCGACAGTGTGAACTGGTTACAATGTTTTTAGAATATTTGGTTTCGCGGAGTCATAGATCACGCTCCCTTAGTCCAGGTTGGACAGGATGATAGTGCGGTAAAGGCGCAATGATGTTTTTCTGTCTGCAGCCCATGTGAAGTGCGATGCGATCCGAAGAATGACAAATCGCTGTAAGCAGTCTATCTTAAGCTGCTGCACGTGGTACTTCCACGTTAGTTTCTGGTCGCATATTTTTCCTAGAAAACGGACTGTAGGTAGGAAAGGGGTCATTTCTCCATAGAGTCTGAGGTCTGGTTCCGTGTGTGTGCGAGACCCATGGATATGAAGTGCACAGTTATGATCTTAGATATTGTTAAGCCTCGAGATTCTGTCCAGGCAACCACCTGGGCATTGCACTCAGAAAGTGGTGTTGGGACACAACTGGCGCCGATGAGTGTATCATAAAGTCGTCAACGGTCAGTGACCCACACACGGAGGGAGGGATCTTCCCTATGATCCCATAATGGCAATCGCTGAATGTGCGTGGTTGTAATACGAATGAAGCAAAGAGGCGAAAGATCGGTGAGATGTTTGTAAGGAGGAAGTTAGATGTGTTGGCGCCGAGCGAGACCAAGTTGAAGGATAAGGGCAAGTGTGAGTTTGGAGTGGTAAGTGGAAGACAGCCAGGCGTGGATGAAGGTTGGGCACGAGAAGGTGTGGTGTTGTTATTGAGTGATCGACTGATTGGTAGCGTTACTGTGTGGAAAGAGGTGTCCTCAAGATTGATATGGGTAAAAGAGAAGTTAGGAGTTGACAAATGGGCATTTGAGAGTGGGTACGGACCTAGTATCAAGAAGAGTGAGGAGGAGAGGGAGCAATTTTGGACTGACCTGAGCGAGTGTATTGAGAGTTTAGGAAGTCAATAAAATGTGGTTGTACTGGGTGACCTTAATGCAAGAGTTGGAGACACAGTAGTGGATAATATGATAGGGAGATATGGCGTTCCTGGTAGGAATTACAGTGGAGAAAATCTTATAGGTCTGTGCATGGAACAGGAGCTGGTCGTCGGAAGCAGCCTGTTCAATTGATTGGTTGATTATTTATTGATTTCAAAATACAGATACAAGAATATACATGGTCAAAATGGAGACACTAAGAAGAATATTTTTATAACAGCCGATGCCAAGCTAATAAAAACTCAAGGGCAAGGATACAAGTGTATAACATAGGGATATGCATGTTCTGATGAAGGTATCAAAAGTGGGGTAAATTTGCCAGCAAAAAAATCAACTAAATTAGTCTCATCGAAAGTGGGCCAGAATTACCAGCAATAAAACAAAGTTAGATTATTTGCATAAAGCAGGCTTGCTTCAACAACAAAATGAAGCTAGATTAGTCACATACAATTGGAACAGCCACACAGCAAGAGTAACTTCCTAAATGAAGTGTGGTAAACAAATTGACAATTCAGGACTTCAATAACAAATAGGAGACGCTCCACCTCAGAAGCCATTTACATCAAGCATATATATACAAGCTAAATGGAGCATCAATCCATTAGGATACTATGAGACGACAATCAGTACGGTGATGAGACTGTACCAAGTAATGAGAGTCATGGTACTAAGCAATGAGATAGCACCATGCAATGAAAAAACTCAGTTCAGGGACTATGTTGCCTGCGATCATATGAGGGCAAACCAAAGCTCTCGATTCCCTGCACATTTTATCGTTGTTCAGTACTTTCGAATTACCAGAGATCTGTAAATGTTATTGATAATTTTTGGAGCATATTCGCAACTGGCAAAGAAGGCAGTTCGTTCAGCATCTTAACACACTGAAAGATTGCTCAAGATTTCTCCATCTACAATCTCATAATGGGGAAGTAAGGCCAAGATTACGAGTCTTATATGAATGGTTAGGGATTAATAGTTGCATGTCATACAGATACAGACACCAGGCCGCATCGCCAGAAAGGAGGGTGGCCGACGGCAAGGCGCACCTCACACCGTCATACGCTCACACTCACACAACTTGGCCCTTGCTAAAGGGTCCGGCCGGTCACCCCGCTACATACACTCGGGGTCACGGGTGAAGTCCAAGGATCCGTTGTTGTCAGCAGGGCTCGACAGTTTTCATTTGTTTACCCCCGACGAGTCATAATGACCCCCCTTCCCCCCCCTCCGACCATCCCGACAACGGGATGCCAAGGCGGCAAAGCACATTAGAGCAGCGTCAAAATCAACCATATACAACCATTCTCCACTCACGCCTGTTCAAGGCACGCTCTCTCGCTACTTCCACATTCATGTCTCTCCTTCCCAACGCCTGCTTCACACCATCCATCCACCCTAACTTCGGTCTACCTCTAGGCCTGTGACCACTCGCCTCCGCATTCATCACCCTTTTCCAAAATCTTCCTTCATCCATCCTCTACATGGCCTGAACCACCTTAGAACACGCGAATCCACTCTGTCCTCCAACTTTTTCACCACCGATTTTCTGATTCGAACCACGTCGTTGGTGATCCGGTCTCTCAGGGTTACTTCAGCCATGCTCCTTCAACATTTAATCTCTAAAACATTCAACCTTCTTATAGCACAGTTGGGACAACAACACCCTCATACAGCCCTCTCTTTGCTTCCAGCCTCAACGTCCTACAGCTCTTTACACTCTTCAGTGCACCCAACACTTTACAGCCCTCCTTCATTCGCGCCTTCACTTCAGTTTCCACCAGTTCAGTTATCTCCACATGGGAGCCCTGATACTTAAAACACTGAACTTCCTCCTTTAGCTCCCCATTTAGGAGGATACTAATTTTGCTCGCATCGACAGTCCTCGAGTATCTCATCACTTTACTCTTACCCACGTTCATTCGAAGCTTCCCCCTCTAACACACTCTACCAAACTCAGACACTAGCCTACATAGCTTCTCCTATGAATCCGCAACCAGGGTCGTATCATCAGCAAATAGCAACTGGCTCACCTGCCAACTCCGCCCATTCACTTCCAATAGTTCCAAGCCAAGACCCAGCACAGTCGCGTTCACCTACCTGACCACTCCATCCAATTAGAGGTTGAACAGCCAGAGAGACATCACACAGCCTTGTCTCAGTCTCACTGTGAACCAGTCACTCACCTCGTTTCACACTCTGACACATACTCGGCTGCCAACATAAAAACTCTGCACCGCTTTCAACAGATGTCCGCCCACTCAATACAAACGCAACACCCTCCACAGCGCTTCCCTGTCAATCCTGTCGTATGCCTTCTCCAGCTCCATGAATGCCCACAACACATCATTTTCTTTGGCAAGGTACTTCTCACAGACCTGTCTCACTGCAAAAATCTGATCGGCACACCCTCCACCACTCCTAAAGCCACACTGTTCCTCTCCAATTACGCAGTCCGTACATTTTCTAATCCTTTTGATCAGCACTCTCCCGTACAACTTACCAACCACACAAAACAGACTGATACCTCTCAAGTTGCATCATTCGTTTTTATCTCCTTTGCCCATGTATAGCGGAACAAAGCAGGCACTGCGCCACTCAATCGGTAGCACGCCTGCCACAAAACACAAGTTCAGTAACCTCACCAACCATTCGACAATAGTTACTCCACCCTTCTTCAGGAACTCGGTCGCAAAGTTATCCAAACCAGGAGCTTTCCCTGCTTTCATCACCTCCACCGCCTCCTGCACCTCTTCTCTGGTAATGTCCGCCACAAATCTTCCAAAACTGGCATCAGAGCACCACCACCCACAGCAACAATGTCAGCCTCTCTGTCATCCTTGACATTCAACAATTCATCAAAATACTCGACCCACCTCTTCCGTACGTTACCACTTTCCAACAACAACTGGCCATTTTCATCTTTCACCACTTCCTCCTTTCCGGTATCTCCCTTCTTCACCCTCTTCACCTCCTTCCAGAACATCTTGTTCTCCTCAAAATTCTGATACAACCGTCTGCCCCACCTGGCATCAGCGTCCCTTTTGGCTCTCCTCACCACCCGCTTCACCTCGTTTCGCCTCTCTTTGTAGCTTTCATAAGCCACCACCGACTTCACCTGCAACCACTCCTCATACGCTCTTCTTTTCCGTGCCACCGCCAGTTTGACCTCCTCGTTCCACCACTCGCAGCCTTTCCTTCTGCACCCGCCCACACAGCGCGCACCACACACCTTCTTCGCACATCTCAGCAACGCATCCCTTAACGTCTCACATTATTCCTCCACATCTTTCAGATCCTGTCTACTCACGTTGTTATATTCTTCCCTCAACGCCTGCTGGAACTCCTCGGCTCTACTTCGCACATTCAGTCCACTCACTTTCACTACCTCTCTTTCTCCTCCCACTCGTTTGTTGCCCTTCCACTTTTGCTCCACTCTTAATCTGCCTTCCATCAGCAGATGGTCAGACACTCCTCCCCCCTCTCCTCTCAACACCCGCACATCCAACAGCCTCCCCACCACTCTCCTCGATATCAGCACAAAATCCATCAGTGCTCTTTCCACCACTGCACCACGGGCCATCTTTACCCATGTGTACTTGTGGATATCTCTGTTCTCGAACAAACTGTTCCCGACCAGCAACTCCTGCTCCATACACAGGCCTATCACGTTTTCTCCACAGTCATTTCTACTGGGAACGCCATACCTTCTTATCACATTCTCCACCACTACATCTCCAACTCTCGCATTAAGGTCACCCAGTACAACTACATTGAAATGACCTCCAAAGCTATCAATACACTCAATAAGGTCAGTCCAGAATTTCTCCCTCTCTTCTTCACTTCTCTCGATGCCAGGTCCGTAAGCACTCACAAATGTCCATCTTTCTACGCCTAACTTAACTTTCACCCACATCAATCTTGAGGACACCTCCTTCCATTCGGTAGCGCTATGAGCCGACTGATCACTCAATATCAGGACCACACTTTCTCGTGCCTAACCTTCCTCCACACCAGCCTTTCTTCCACTTACCACACCAAACTCACATTCGCCCTTACCTTCCAATTTCGCCTCACTCAGCGCCAACACATCAAACTTCCTCCTCACAAACATTTCACCAATCTCTCTCCTTTTCACCTTATTCGTACTACAGCCACGCACATTCAGCGACCCTAACAAAAGGGTTCGGAGAGGCATCCCTCCTCCCCCCGCTCGTCTTGCCGTTTTTGAGGAAGGGTTTTACAGAGAACGGGACTCCGAGCCCCTTCGCTCCGCCCCTTCTAGTTGCCTTTTACCACACGCAGGGGTTACGGTAGCAAGATTCTACTTTCGGCTACGGGGCGCCCTTTTAGTCGCCTTCTACGAAACGCGGTGGATACGGTAGCAAGATTCAAAACACCCCGGCTACAAGGCGTTAGTGACGGTAGCCTGAGCAACAGTAGCCCAAAATAATTTATACATCACTATAAAGCACATAATACCGGGCAGGTGACCAAATCTGTGGTCAGGAAGTTATTATTCCAGCTTGAACATGCGCTTAGGTTGTCAATGCAAGGTACGGTGTTTGGCTTACGCCATCTGCAGCTCAAGAGAACAAGATTTGAGTGACGAGGCTTTCTAGCGCGCTGGAGTCTGCGTTCTTCTGGCACCAAACGTCAAACCAGCAACTGGTGCTGCAACGAGTTACAGAGAATTCTTTTCATTAAATTAAAGTTGGGTATTAGAGTTAGGTTTACCTTTGTCAAGTCAATGGCCGTTACGTGTGAACTTAGCGAATAAAAATGGACAATTGTGTATTACATTGAAACTAAATTTCAAAATAGTCAGACAATGAATATCAGTAAGTTTGAGTAGTCCTAGCTCTTCATACATTAAACTGGTTCTCATTAGAGGGCTGTGGTTGATATCAAATTTGACATGCAACATCACCCGTAGAAATCTTATTCAACAAAACTGCAACAGGGTTTAGTAGGTTATCAGAGACCGCACTCCACAGTATAACCATCTGAACAACATGAGGATATAAGAGGCTAAAATAAAGAGTCCTCAGGGCAGTTCAGGGGAGGAAGCCAGAAACAGCGTATATAGCACCTAGCAATTAACTCAGTGTGCATGTTGACTCCGAAATATGAAAATTGTAGGTTAGTTTATTATCAAGGATTAATCTCAGGTACCGTATCTGGTTGACCCACTCGAGATTAACATTGTTGAACAACACATCGGGTAAATCAGGATGGTGCCTCGGAGTGAACAACATTAGTTTCGTCTCATTTCCATGGGGCAATAACTTATTATGCCCAAGCCAAGAGTCAGACAAGCAATAGTGGCATTCATCTTATCAAGGGCCTCCTCAAAAGTATCGCCATGCACGTAGAACACCGCATCGTCGGCGAACATGATTACATTGGAGTTTTGGATAGACGCTATATCATTCATGAAGATACTGAACAGTTAAGAGCCCAGCACAGACCCCTGGAGCACGCCAACCGTTACGGGCAAATAGGTGGAATTGTCATTGCCGACCGAAACATACTGTCTGTGACTGGTCAGGTAGGACACTATCAACGACAGAGCAGTATTCCTTACACCATAAGCATCCAACTTCATCCCAAGAATATCAAAGTCAACTGTATCGAAGGCCTACCTTAGGTCAAGAAAAACACTAATGGAATAGGTCTTCTTGTGAAAGGTATTGAGAAGATCCTGAAAAAAGTGAAATATTGCAAATGTTGAATTTTCCTTTTCATTAAGCCAATCAAAAGGGCAAAAGGGCTAAGTTGGGTGAGTGTGAGCGTATGGGGGTGTGAGGTGCGCCTTGCCGTCGGCCACCCCCCTTTCTGGAGGATGCGGCCTAGTGTTTGTATCTGTATTAAATCAAACTGGTTGTCGGTGATTATTTTGTGATGGTGTACAAATGAGGACAACCTAACGTGTACTATTATTTCGAGCACCTTGTTAAACACTGATAAGGTTGATATAGGTCTATAGTTACCAAAGTCATTGCGATCTTCCTTCTTTGCTTCAAGAAGGGATATATTCTCAAGTACACATGGGTGAGGATGGCCCATGGTGCAGTGGTTGAGAGAGCACTGATGGATTTTGTGCTGATTTCGAGGAGAGTGGTGGGGAGGCTGTTGGATGTGCGGGTGTTGAGAGGAGAGGGTAAAGGAGTGTTTGACCATCTGCTGGTGGAAGGAAGATTAGGACTGGAACATAGGTGGAAGGGGATCAAATGAGTGGGTGGAGGAAGAGAGATAGTGAAAGTGAGTGAGCTAAATGTGAATAGCAGAGCTGAGGAGTTCCAGCGGGCGTTGAAGGAGGAACATGTCAACGTGAGAGGGCAGGACATGCAAGATGAGAAGGAAGAATGGGAGACGTTCAGAGATGCCTTGTTGATATGTTCGAGAAATGTGTGTGGCGTGCGCTGTGTGGGCGGGTACAGACTGAAGGGCTGCTAGTGGTGGAACGAGGAGGTCAAACTGGCGGCGGCGCAGAAAAGAAGAGCTTTCGAGGAGTGGTTGCAAGCGAGGTCGGTGGTGGCCTATGACAACTATAAGGAGATGAGGAAAGAGGTAAAGCGAGCGGTGAACAGAGCCAAAAGGGACGCTGATGCCAAATGGGGTAGAAAAGAGGAGGCGATGAAAGAAGAAAGCGGTCAGTTGTTGACGGAAAGTGGTGGTGAGTATTTCGATGAATTGTTGAATGAAAGGATGACAGAGAGGCAGACATTGTTGCTGTGGGTGGTGGTGCGTGAATGCCGGTTTTTGGAGAGAGACTTGGTGCAGACATTACTAGGGAAGAGATGCAGGAGGCGGTGGAAGTGATGAAAGCAGGGAAATACCCTGGTTTGGATGGCGTTGCGACTGAGTGCCTGAAAAAGGGTGGAATAACGATTGTCGAATGGTTGATAAGGCTTCTGAACATTTGTTTTGTAGTGGGCGTGGTATCGAGTGAGTGAGGCAGAGCCTGCATTGTCCCGCAATATAAGGGCAAAGGAGATGAAACTGAATGCTGCAGCTCAAGAGGTATCAGTTTGTCATGTGTGGTCGGTAAGTTGCATGGGAGTGCTGATCAAAAGATTAGAGACTGTACGGACTGCGCAATTGCAGAGGAACAGTGTGGCTTTCGGAGTGGTAGAGGGAGTGCCGATCAGATTTTTGCGGTGCGACAGGTCTGTGAGAAGTACCTTGCAATGGGAAAGGATGTGTTCTGGGCATACTACAAAGGCATACTACAGGATTGACAGGGAGCGCTGTGGAGGGTGTTGCGTTTGTATGGAGTGGGCGGAAATCCGTTGAATGCGGTGCAGAGTTTCTATGTTGGCAGACTGGGAAGCGAGGCGAGTGATTGGATTCATAGTGAAAGTGGGTCAAAGACCAGGCTGTTGAAAGCGAATGGGCTGAGTTGACAGTTGAGCCAGTTGCTGTTTGCGGATGATAAGGCGCTGGTGGCGGATTCAGAGAAAGCTTCGAGTGAACATGGGTAAAAGTAAAGAAATTAAATGCTTGAGGAATGTCGATGTGAGCAAAATTAGTGTCCTCCTAAGTGGAGAGTTGTTGGAAGAAGTTCAGAGTTTGAAGTATCTGAGCTCCCATGTGGAGAAGCTGAACAAGTGGAAACTGAGGTGAAGTCGCGAGTGAAGGAGTGGTGTAAAGTGCTGGGTGCACGGAAGAGAGTAATGAGCAGCAGAACGTTGGGGATGGAAGCAAAGCGAGGGTTGTATGAGGGGGTCGTTGTCCCAACTGTGCTATATGGAGCTGAGACTTGGGAGGTGAGAGCAGAGGAGAGAACGTGGATGTTTTCGAGATGAAATGTTTGAGGCGCATGGCTGGAGTGTCGCTGAGAGACAGGTTCACTAACGACGTGGTTCGAATCAAAACGGGAATGGTGAAAAAGTTGGAGGACAGAGTGTATTCGCGTGTTCAGAGATGGTTCGTGCACATGGTGAGGATGGATGAAGGGAGATTGGTAAAAAAAGGTGAAGGCGGAGGTGAGTGGCCGTAGGCCTAGTGGTGGACCGAAGTTTGGGTAGAGGGGTGTAAAATTAACGTTAGATTTTGATTTGGGTCCCATTTCCACCAGAGCCTCTACGTGAGTCATTATAGGCTGGTCCGTAGGGCTCGATGATCATTGATTCCAATAGGCTCGCACGCCTAGGTGGGCGAGGAAAAAACAAAACAACGCTTTTAACGTTAGAAACGAAGTGAAAATTTTAGCAATGTCAGACGCACGCTGATACGCCAAAGAAAAAACGCTTACTCGAAACGGACCTCCGCTTCCAATCCTTTTGAACTTAAGAGAGTATATGTACGCACCCTAGTGCGTACAGGTAGCATCGTCAAGATTAGTACAAGGTCAGTGGCTACACGGGCAAATTCAGCTCCGACAGCAACGCAACACAATATTTACAGCTACGCGGTTTAGTTGTTTAAATACAATTTATTCATTTAGGTAAAATAAAGACTCAGATGAACCGAAACGAATCCTCGCCTCCAACCCCTCAGAACTATATGTCCATACGCCAGTGCGCACAGATAGTATCGTCGAAATTGGTACAAGGTTCACGGCTACTCGGACTAAGCCAGCTCCGACAGCAACGCAACACAATGTTTCCAGCTACGCGGTCTATTTGATTTCAAGTACAATTT
>SDVV010014216.1:0-14866 GCA_016164225.1 Gammarus roeselii | reverse complement strand
TATGTATGTATGTGTATGGATGTATGTGTATGTATGTATATGTATGTATGTGTATGTATGTATGTGTATGTATGTATATACATATGTATATATATGTATCTATATGTATCTATATGTAAGTATATGTAAGTATATGTATGTATGTATATGTATGTATGTATCTATATGTATGTATATGTATGTATATATATATGTAAATATATATTTGCCAGTATCTTTGACAGTAGCGCACGTAACTCTGCAAACATACTCTTCAAGCCCACCCAAAGGTCTAGATATGCCAATCTCAGTTTTTGAGTCGCCTGGCTAGTTTGGTTCTTAATATTTGGTGATGAAAACTCACATAATGTTCCCAACCTTGCCCTCAATTGTGCAATCTGGAACTCAGCATACTTTCCTTGATATGGTAGAACAATCCCACGTGGCCGAGCACTGGCCTAATCTGGCGTCTGACCGGCCACTTGGCGGTGCCTAGGCTGTGAATTTAGCAATCGCTTTATATCATACCAGTCAATCTTGGTGCCGCTCTATGCCCCCTTTGCAGACTGGGGGCCACGAACAGTGTACCTGTTGTGTTTGCTGCCCATGTCCATGGCATGGTTGTGAATAAACCATTGTCCCAGTGCAAATCATGATAATCATCTGTTAACCCTTACTTGATTGTTGGGATGGATCAAGCAACAAAATGCTACTTTTTAAATTTATATTCAATCCTGATGTTTAGCATATGGAATTGAAGGTCTCGACAAGAGAAATTTATCTAAATGTACTGCTCAGCACTGGGATGCCTAGGGAAGGTGCTATATGGCTATATATATAGTGCCACCCTTTCTTTGTCCAACTGGCTTGATCAAACCAGCACAGTAACACGTGCTGCTTTTTTAAAGTGACCAAACACTATGCCTCTGATCAAAAATTACTCTAAGACCATTTCAATAGAGAATGTAAAAAGCTATAGTTCTATTATTTTATGTTAGCTTTAGACCATGAATAAAAATTTGGCATATTGTTGTGTGATTTTGCAAAAGGAGAAATCTACAGGTTTTCAACATAAATTTTCACCCATAGTGGGCAGTTCAATTCAAAATCTGATTGCACAATTAGAAAGAACTAGATTTGTACCTAATTTTACTGTAGCCGAGATTACTTATAACTCTTTTAATGAAAGAGATAAGGCTGTGTGAAAACTCTGCATAGAAATGCAATTTTCAAATAACTCGCCCTATCAAGTAAGAGTTAATGGCACAATACCTGCACCTTGCTACAGAATTAATGTTGCAAGAGCTTTCACTATTGTAGATAGTTGTCTCAAGTATGTATTATCTGTTACCCTGTCATCACCTTCCTAATGAAAGTAAACCATCTACGAAAAAAATCCGTTCTTGCCACATAAATTTTCCACGGATTATCCACAGGTGGCACTCGTAGCAGGGCAAAATTAGCTCTACTTTCACATGTTTGACCAGTGCAAGCTATTGGTGCTGAATAATATCACTTGGAGTTCAGTAAATATTTCTGATATTTCGAGTCTTTATTATTTTATTTTCTAATGCCTTGAAGTGTTGTCATCTATTATAAACCTATGAAATTTATGTTTTGTAATTTTATTTTGAGCCTTCGTAGCTCCAAGCACAAGGAGGTTGTCCAAACTATGCAGCAGCAGCAGCATGAAGATGGTAGTTGACAGTGTTGTGGTAGACTTGGGATGTTCTGAGTGGGGTCTCTCAAAGTTCTATCCTAGGTCCAGTCTTGTTTTTGGTTTATGTAAACCATGTTACTGGTGGTGTACAGTCATTCTTCAAAGTGTTGGCCAATGACTCATAGAGTTGTAGTGTTGAACAGGGTACTCCACATAGATGACTACTTCTCTTTTAATCACCAAAATATTGAAAATGTCAATATTTGACTTTGGCACATGAATGAGCAGCTCTAAGTATTAGCTACTTGTTGTAGTTTGATATCTGCGTAGAAGTTATGTAAATGATCTAGGTGAAAGTATCTTTTTCAGGTCCCTGAAGATGTAGGCTCAAAGGAGTTTGAGCTTTGCAAGCTTTGATGCTGTGGCTAGAGTTCCCTATGGATTGTGGCTAAATTTACTGGTAATACCAAGATTATGTTTGTTGCATAAAAAAATTAGAAATGGATATATATTCATGTAAACATGTTCAAATGTACTACTGTGTAGTCACTAGAGTAGGAAAAACAATTGGGGGTGACTTCTTGTCTTCAATTAGTTGTATAATATTTTGTTTGTCTTCATTGTGAAGTCCTTCAATGAAATTCATTACATATTTGATGTCATCTGGAAGTATATAATACAATCTAATGATACCACTGTTAATTTCAAACTGGGTAGCTAATTTTTCCATGACCCGATGTTTATGCAACTGGCTTACAAGTCTGGGCCTAAGTGTAAACTTCCTTTTGACACCTACATGTGTTTATTTACAATTTTTTTATATAAACTAACATTACGATACATAGCATGACTTTGTATGCATATTAATGCAAGTAGTTTGCTATAGAAATGAAAGGATACCTTGTTTACTTGTTCTGTTGTAATTTTGGAATTATCATTTGCCATAATATTAGTTCAACTAATCATAATTGAGTCTTAATAATTTCAGGGTGTGGTGGAATTATTTAGAGTAATGGTAGTTTGCAATTGTTAAAGAAAGTTTGTCATCTGGGATAAAATTTGAAAAAACTTCTTGTGACTCCCGAATGAATGCCACAAAGGGCATGCATCATTAAAGACCCGTTAGATGCATACTGCAATAAACATGCTCTTTGTTGTGTTTCAAAACTTTTACATTTTCATATTCATTATTGATTATAGTAGCTATGCACACCAAAAATGTAAAGTTTCTGAGTTACCTACTTTATAAGCAGTTTCAAGATATGCAGAATATGCCGGGAGTCATGCTAGCTGACACTACTTGAGATATAGATGGGATAAAGTGTCCACTGGTTCTGGTGTATCTGCTTCTCAGAGGCATCAAGATTTTGGCAGCTGTGTGGCAGCCTCATGGAACTTGGAAACTAAATCCAGAATGAGAAAGACCTCATTTACTTCTTAAGCAGTGTTGAGCAAAAGTTTACCCTGTGTCATTGGGATCTGAAGGATGCTATTGATACAAAGTTGAGGTCCCACTAGCATGTCAGGAAGATTTTGGAAACAGTTATTGGGCTGGCAAATAAGTAGGGGAGAGCCACAGTGTGCCATAGCCCTGATTTTAAGTTTTTAGTCGTGAACATTAGCCCGCAATGGACTATTGTTTGCATCTGTGGAATGCTAGAGGCAACTTGAGATGGTGGAGTTAGTGCAGGGATGGACATAAAATCTGGATGGATTGGCTGACCTTGATTATGCTGCTAGATTGAATCATTTGGCCTATCCATTCCCATCTTGTATTGGAAGGTTATTTGATGACAAAATGGATACATTGATTTGAATGGAATTTCCCAGTTAGCTCTTGAACATGGAAAGCCTGGTCGTGCATACACTCGTGATGCCGGCTTGTCTAACTAGCATTATGAAAAGAATGTTTGGGTCCAGATAAGTCCAGCACTAAAACAATCTGTCTGCCTGACAATTTTCAAATGGTTGGTTACTCGCCTTGGTGGTCTCAAGACCACCCAACAAACCAGCAAAGCCTGAGTGCAGAGCATGACAGGAGGCACTTATGCCACAGTAGCTACACCAATAATGTGGAAGCACATCAATATATTGGGAAGAGAATTCTGGATATTTATTCTTAAGGCAACAAATCATACGAAAAATTAATGAATACATACCTACAAACACACTCAATACAAATCAAATCTTATCTACCTAGTCAAAATCTACAAAAATCATCTGACATCAGATCTGCAATAGCTTGCTTCTAATTAGTGATATCCATGAATTGCTCTAGCTATGTCAGCAGGCAAGCCATTCCACACTCCAACACATCTCACACGTAAAGACCTAAAGCAGGGATTATCAGAAGAGCAAGGAGAATACATCAACTTCAATACATGGCCTCCTAGTGCCAACTCTCAGTTAATGGAAACTTTTTTAGAAAATCCACTGATATAGCTACCATGCAAAACTTTCCAGCATTTTATCAGGTCTTTTCCAGAAAAGCTAACTCCTAATAGCAAACAATTAGGCCTCTCTAACCTTTAACATATTCCATATCAAAATGTCAATTATTGATTTTGGTCCTTCTTTGCTGAATAGATACAAGCAGCTTGCTGTCACCACTATATCTGGGGTTCCATATGCATGATGCTTACTCAATGAGTGGACAAATAAGGGCAGCGTGAATGCCAGGGACCTGCAGACAGGTGATCTTAATAAACTGTTTTCCAATCCACCACACAGATCGGATTAGCTATGGAATAAAAAACTCATGTCCACACTGACACCCAATTCTTTATATGCAGGGACAAACAAACTTGCTTGTTTAATCAGTCCTTTTAGAGAGTTCTTTTAGTCTAGTGTGCACATGTGAATTTCTTGTTGAGACCTGTGACTTGGGTCTGTTCACCTTTTCAGGAAGGCTCTTTTTTTGTATGTATGTTATGTGGGTTAGATTTGTCTTTTCCTTGGTGAGAATGAGCCTTTAGTCCATGATTTCATTGTTTGACTTGCAAATTGCTTGTTTTTCATTTGGGCTATCAGTGTGCACTAATTCCAGTTTGTGTTTTGATGGCGGTGTCTAAGTGGATAGCTTGTCGGGCTCTCATCACAACAGACGTCCATTTGGAGCTGGGGGTTGTAGGTTGCTGCCTACCTGACCTCAAGTGAGACATTCTGGCTGGTCTCATGAATGTTTGAGGCCAGCCCATAAAACGCCATAGGGAATAAAACACTTCCAGGTAGCAGCAATGCTGCAACCCGCTGTATAAGCAAAAAATCTCCAAACGGCAAATTTAAAATTATACTCTGGTAATACTGGCGTGCATGCATGGCTCTACCACTTTCCCCAGCTCCCTGACATCTGCCCTACGGGTTCATGGAAGAGACAATATGCCATGAATGTCCTGCACATCTGGGCTGTGGAGTAAACTTTTCACAAGATTTTATATGAAATTGCTTGGATAGGTGGTTATGGCAGAGTTTGTTCATGTTGAATTTGGCAGCTTTGGTTAAGCAATGACCTTCAGTTGGATTGCCTTGCTTTGACCTGCTGAAACTGTAAATAAACCCATTCAAGCGCTGGGTCTAGTGCATGACCAAGAACAGCTCCATAGCCAACATAATCTCTATTTCCCCCTATGATGTTCACACTTGATTGGTGACAATGCATGTTGTATGTAAAGAAACATTAAATATTGATCCAATGCTTAGTTTGGTTGTTTGAATTTTGGTTGCTCTCTGGTGAGCTCTCAAGAAATACATGCATTTTTTTCATTTCCAGCTGTGGCAGATTGCATCAAGACATCTCTCGGCCCTCGGGGTATGGACAAAATGATTCAGGATAGCAAAGGAGAAGTCACTATCACCAATGATGGAGCCACCATCCTCAAACAAATGAAGGTTTGTTACAATTATAATCATTCAGCCTGGAGGGCTGTGTTTTACTGGTGGAAAGATTGAGAAATGCACTGTCGAAATTGACAAGAAATCTCTGTTGTGCACTCTGTGGACAGGTGTCAGAGAAAGGGTTACAAATGAGGGAACGATTGAGTAAAAATGAGGGGTTGTAGTGGATGTTTGTGGTGGTCCATTTCAGCTTAGCAGTTATGGCAAAACATGTTGAAGCATGTGGTGAGGAGAGCAGGAAGGGATGCTGATGTTGGGTGGGGTAGGCAGTTGTGCAAGAATTAAGAGAGTAATATGTTGGGAAAAATTTTGAGTGTGAGGAAAGGGAGGACAGGAGTTTTGTCTTTGTGGCCTCATGATGCCATACAAACCAGCAATGTCAGAGTTCAGGGCTGGGCAGGGGGCACAAATGCTTCAGCCCCCTTGAATTGCAGAAGCATGACAACATGATGGGCTGAACACTCCAAAACCTGATGCCTCAGGCAACTCACTGGAGCAATTCTTTTAGTCTCAACCTTTCAGAACTAATCTGCCAAGTGCTGGAATTAATATGGATGATATGCAGGCAGAAGATGGGTATAGTTGTTCTTTAGCCACAGCTCCTCCTGCATTGGAGGGGGAGCAGCCGCTGCGGAGCCCAAAAGCATAGATACCCAGCAACATGTGCATACTAAAAATGCTACTGCCAGTACACGCCCTCATAATAGACCCACCTACCCTGAGAGAATTGATGCAGTTTCACAGGCATTGCCCCAGATCACACACCAACATGAAATAATTAATCCTGTCAGATGCAATGGCTGGGCACAGTCATGATATACTCAACCCTAATGAGCGCCCTGACACCGCTGGCAGTTTGAAAAGGACGTTCCTAAGTTGATGTTGGTATGACTGAAGGAATGTGAGGTGCAACAGGTCAACCATGTCATCCCTGAACAACCTCAATTCTCGACGTCCCATCCCAATGGGCAACTTCAGGACTGTGTTGTTTGTGGTCAGTTAGAGAAGAGCTGTGAAGTGTGTACTTTTTAGTGTTTAGATGTGTTGTCTGAAGGGTGTGGTATGCCGTCCACTTCTAGGGGTTCTTTCTTATATCTGTATCTCTGAAATGTCTGCTGTTCCATGACAGATCAATCAAATTTTCAGGAAAGTTTTTCACCATTTCCAATTTTCTTGGGAAATGCTCCTCTTGGCTATAATTAAATTGGTTACACACATTTGATAATATTTATGTTTGTGATTGAGCTAGCAAAGAAAATAAAGGAGATATGAATGCATAGGAATCATAGATGTACTCGAGAGTTGGTTATCGAATAATAGTTTGTTTAATGACCACTGAAATATTTCAAAGTTCATTTGAATGACCTTCTCATGAGTTAAAAGTTGATATATTCTTGTCATTTAAATTACAGCAGTGATATTATTACCATTCAGTTGATCTTTTAGATAAGTCTAAAATCCTTTTAAATTCTGAATCCATGAACTTTCTTCTTAGGTGCTCCACCCAGCTGCTAAGATGTTGGTGGAGCTCTCCAAGGCCCAGGATGCTGAGGCTGGAGATGGTACCACTTCTGTGGTCATCCTGGCAGGTTAGTTAGCAGAATTTTCATAATTGTTTTGCGGAAAAATTCTTAGGTCTGGAACAGTGTTGTTAGTTGTATGTTTACCAGAGACTTCAATTAATATAGAAATTATGATTTATGTTTAATTTTACATGTTTATCCCATAAGAATCTCCTGTTCTGTGTGATGACTATGATATCAAAGGCTGCAGGTTTGTGTAAAAAATAGACAACATGAAACTCATTAAATTAGGCATACAAAATTATATTAGGCCAAGTCACACCTCCATCCATTGCCCTTGTTATTCAACTAGTGTCAATGAAACCAGACCACTTTGGCTATATTTTCATTTTTTTCATACATCAAAGATCATATAGTTGAGAAATTTTGAAACTCCCACAAGGTGTCTTTTCATTTTTTGAAACACACTTATAGTGAGTGGTGGTTATTTGCCCATATAATTAGTCCACTAGGAAATTGTCTCTTCAGAAGATGTATAAGGGCTTACATTTTTTATGTAGGTGCTTGAATATGCATGATTCAATATAGCTGAAAAAAAGTAATTCAGCAAAAATTCTGTGAAAAAGTGAAAATGCTTGAATTTGGTAAAGCTAATTTTTAACCCTAATTCTTTATGCGTCATAACTCATTATCTAGTAAGTCATTAGATCATTAAAGTGATGGGATCAGAGATCAGAAAGTCAAACCTTATCAATTATAATGTAGCTAATAAATGTATTATTCATTGGCTAAATGGGGCACTTTTCAAAAGATCAGAGGATCAAGAAATAGGAAATTATAAAAAAACTGTTCACAGAATTGAGGTCCATAATCTACTACTTACTAGTACTCTTCACAGAATTGAGGTTAACTATCTACTACTTACTGATGCACTAAATATAGTAAGTAGTATGTATTAATTAGTCTCTACTCAGTAGTTGGTACTGTGTTGTCAGTACTCTGCAGTATTCTGTACAAGTATTCAACTAGTAATGTCAAATGGTTGATTTTTTTATGATTCAAGAATTTAGATTGTATGATTCTCAGATTCACTAATTGTAATTAGTAATTATCAAAACAATAAACTTTTCATTGTGAATTGTAAATAATTTGTGATAGGAACTGTTGTACTGTGCAGTGTGTGTTTTGATTCCTTGAACAAATACAAGAAGCAAAAAAAAATGTAATAAATCATTTTGTGGCAAGGAAAGGTGTGGCTATATGGGGTGAAGGAGCCCACTGGTGCCCAGGTGCTTAGTTTATTTTCAGGTTTCTTACGATAGGTATTAATCATATTACTATGATTGCTATAAGAATATCGTAAAAATTAAACCATGGAAAAGAAAAAGAATCTTCGAAACTTTTTTATTTATTTTTTAATGTAATGATTTGGAAACAAATTGCCAACTCTGCATGACAAGTTCATCATTGGAGTGTGATGTGCACTTTGCTGTCAACTACCTTCTTTCTGGGCAACTTGGTCATGCATCTGTATCTGTAGAATGATTTTACTAAATCGTTGTGTAACCAGTTGCACAAATATCAGATCGTTCATTGCATCATTTTTCGCCAAACAGCAACGTTCTGACATGCTGTGGAATTTGTGCTTCCTGTTCAGAAACTACTGATCTAGAGAAATCTCACCAGACACAGATAAGCTTAAAGTGCTTTAGCGACTATCTTTTTTTTTGTGTAGCGTGGTTCAACTAAATTTCTTGAAGCAAATTGTGGAAATACGTCAAGGGATCTGTAAGTAAAAAGGTATACAAAGATTGCTAGTAAAAAGAAACTGATCCATCATCTTGTTGGAACCCATGGACTGACATCAAAATCGGTCTATTTTTTTAATTAAAGAATTGCCAAATATCATGTTGGACCCAAGTTGACTGACATAAATCACCCATCTTTTGGCCTGTCTGGCGAGAGGACTTTTCTTTCACCAAGATAAAGTTGTGAAAGGATTGGCAGCTGGAAGGTGGCCAGTGTCTTGGCAGCCATCTAGGTTGAATTGGAGCCACCAAACCACTAACAAGACAACACCACTTGGTGTATCAACATTGTATTCATATCTCTAGAGTTGTGTTTATTTCATGTTTGTTAATTCACCTGAAATGGTTTTAGTATACTATTGTTGCATTTAGCTTAATGTCAACTTTCATGTTTGTTAATTCTCCTGAAATGGTTTTCAGTGTACTGTTGTTGCATTTGGCTTAATGTCATCTTGACTACCCATATTTGCTTTGAGCTTGTAGTTCTTGTGAGTTGCTATTAAGCCTTGAACTTTTGTATTATATTGATAATATATTTTATATTGATATTATTGCTCTTTGGGATTAAGACGTGGGAGGCAAGGACCCAAGAGCAGTAGTTTAATGTCTTAGATATGGAGTGTTTGAGGGTTATGGCTGGAGTGACGTTGAGGGATTGATTCAAAAATGATGCTGTCCGAATGAGAACGGTAATGGTGAGGAATTTAAACGATGGTGTAGATTTGCATGTTCTGAGGTAGTTTGGGCTTGTGGTGAGGATGAATAATGAGAGATTGATGAAAAGGGTGATGAAGCATAGGTGAGTGGTCGTAAGCCTAGAGGTTGACCGAAGTTTAGATGGATAGATAGTGTGAAGCTGGCTACAGGGAGGAGAGGCATCAGTGTGGACTAGTTGATCATTCACCAGCAATGATGCGCTTCAAAGCCAAGATGTTTGATTCAGTCGCATGCGTGGCTGCCACACACTTTCTCAAGAAGTTCTCTTCTTCCCTTGATTGCAGGTGCCCTGTTGGAGGCATCACAAAAGCTGCTTGCCCGTGGCATCCACCCCGCCCGTATTTCAGACTCACTGCTCCACTTCAGCTCCCAGGCCCGTATTGTGCTGGAGTCCATGGCCATCCCTGTTGACCTCAGCGACAGAAATGCTCTGCTCAACAGTGCTAATACTTCCTTAAACTCGAAGGTGCGAGGCTAATGGATTAAGTACACATGCAAGTGATGGTCATTATCTCAACACTAGCTCTGAAGATACAAGTCAAATCTTGCTTTGGCTTACAATTGTTGTGGGTGGTTTGTTTGTCCTCCCATTTGCATTCATTACTGATTCGAGTTGTGTTTATGATTGATATGAATCACTAAAATGGATGTGTAGCTACACCTTCAAAGTCCTTGTTGGGTGACTATCAATTTAAACTTTGAAGATGACCGATTTTCTAATTCTTGCATTAGTAATGCTTGGAGATAAGCCAAAGTAGAACTGCCCTTTCTATAAATTTATCAAGACCAAAACAAGAACAAGATTGGACATTATTTTCATTTAGATATAAGTAAAATATTTGCTCTAACCATATCATTAGTGGGGAAGTACTGAAGTGCTCAAATCTCCTTGAGATGAAAGACTGCACGCACAGCTATTAGCTTGGAAGAAATCGGGGTGTTGGTTTGTACCCAAATAACACCACAGGCTTGTCAATCTCGCCCCCCCCCCCCCTAGGCATGTGTGAAGTTCACCTGCTGCACGGATTCCCGGCCAACAGGGGGGGGGGGTGGAGAGGTGAAAACCCTTATTTCCCTTCAGACTCCCCTCTTCTTCACTCTTCACTATCTCCTTCTCTCCCTCATCTTGATTTGCTTAACTTTTATTTACCTCATTTGCATTTTATGTTTAGTTCAAATTTCCTTAAACTAGTCTCTGACTCCTTAACAACTCTCCTAATAGTCGCTGCACACAAACACACACGTACACACACACACACACAAACATTCACGTACCGGTTCTAACTATCCTCCTTATGGGTGACGAATAACAGCCAAGTTGCGCTCTTTCTTTCATGCAACCTTTTTCTACGACTATTCCTTCTTCTTTCCATTCTCACAGTTCTCATGCATGAAATTCCCTACATCTAGTGTAGATCTCATGCATGAGATACCCGTTTTCTGTCTTTTCTTCATCTTCCCCCTCAGCAGGTGTTGGAGCGCGTAGCCCGGCACCTTAAAGACTACTGCGGATCCTTGGGGCTCTGAAGCAGGGTAGGTAGTGTGTTATTCCTCCTTACTGCCATCCGGAAAGTGCTAGGACCATATGGCCTCAGCACCTTAGGAGTTACTGTACCTCCTGTGGCACCCGTACATACCATAGACGTTCAACGCGTAAAAGACTTCGACTTTGCACAGTAGTAAACCTAACTCAAAAACATTAAAAGGAGAATAAAAACAAAGACCAACATGATGCAGCACTGTTTGCTGGTTTGACATTCGGCGCCAGAAGGACGGTAACTCCAGTGCGCTAGAAAGCCTTGTCACTCTAATCTTATCTCGTCAATCTCGCTCACCCCTGCGTCAAGGTCTAAGTCAGCCATCAGCTCAACTTGTTGATGCATTTCTTTTATACCTCAGACGCTTATACTTGAACATAAACCAATTCGAACCAACTGTGACCATGCTCAAGCCAATAATGTTCTACTACCGGCGGTGATCATGCCATCAAGCCTATTTTTTCTAGCTATGATTCAATATCTGTTCAAGGCATTTAGTTTTTTATAATGTTTTTGAATGTTTGTCTAGCTATTCAATGTTATTTTCTTCGGGTTTGAGCCATGTCGGATACTGTGACACCCGTTCTTCGAATATATCAATATAGTCAGCTCAGTCACGGTTCACAGCTGTTGCCATAACTATATACCTACTTACATTGCTTCAACCAGTTGCTACAAGAAAATAGGTCAGGAGATTTTTCATGCAACCATTAAATAAATTGACTCAAACTCTGCTGTAACTTGTGGCTGCTTTGAACTACCTTAACTTGCTTTTATAATGGATCAGCAATTTCCATGAAACAATAATAGCTGTATAACAGATACGACCAAAAAACTGAAGGTCGGTGGATGATATGAAGTGCATTTAGCCATGTAGCACAGATACAACGATTTATTGTTGCCGACGTACATTCTTCACCAACTTCGTTTTTATAAGTTTTTCTTGAGAATCTTGCTTCTGATAGCTCTCTCTATCTGCCAGGTGGTCCACGAGCACTGCGGCATGCTGGCTCCTATGGCTGTGGACGCCGTGTGTCGGCTCGTTGACCCCGCCAAGGACACCGTCATAGACCTAAAAGACATCCGCATCGTCAAGAAGCTTGGAGAGACGGTCGAGGACTCCAAAATGGTGGACGGGATCATTTTCACTCAGAAGACGCAGGGCTTTGGCGGACCCAACAAAATCGAAAAGGCCAAGATTGGTTTGATACAGTTCTGTATCTCCCCACCCAAAACAGACGTGAGTGATGCCAACAGTCCTTGAGTTGAACATACTTGTGTTGTATTTATTGTGAAAACTTAAGGAACTACGTTCGCCACGAACTAGCGTTCAATGAGCCGCTTACGGTCGACATTATGATAAAGTAGCCAATGATCACTTGTTGATGTGTTCTCTTCCCCCGCGCCACCAGATGGACAACACCGTCATTGTAAGGGATTACTCCGCCATGGACCGCATCTTGCGAGAAGAGCGACAGTACATCCTCAACATCACCAAAAAGATTAAGGCATCAGGCTGCAACGTTCTTCTCATACAGAAGTCCATTCTCAGGTGAGAGTCGTGATGGCTCATGGGACCGTGATTGTAGTGGCGGTTGTTTCGATTGGCTGCAACGTGCTCCTCATACAGAAGTCTATTCTCAGGTGAGTCGTGATGGCTCATGGGACCATGATTGTAGTGTCTCTGTTTTGATTGGCTGCAACGTGCTCCTCATACAGAAGTCCATTCTCAGGTGAGTCATGATTGCTCATTTCCTCACCTTGGGCTCTGTTTCGATTGGTTGCAACGGCTTCTCATACAGAAGTCCATTCTCAGATGGGAGTCGCGATGGCTCAATCCTGATCTTGGGCTCAAGGGACCATGATTGTAGTGGCTCTGTTTTGATTGGCTGCAACGTGCTCCTCACACAGAAGTCCATTCTCGGGTGAGTCACGATAGCTCATTTTCTCACCTTGGGCTCTTGTTACCATGATTGTAGTGGCTCTGTTTCGGTACGCCGCAGAGACGCTATCGGAACGAGGACTACCGGTACCTAAACAAGGATTTTTAAATTGCAATTAGCTATAATATAACGGTTATTCGTAAAGTTGATGTCGATCAGTTGAACATGATGGAACCAAACGGTTTCGCGTAGCTTCTGCAGCGACATGAGGAACGAGCTAGCTAGTTATAATTCATTCCCCTAACATTAGTATTTTGTCACGTTTTGATCAGAAACAAAGACCCGACACGATCAGTTCTCTGAATCTATTTTTGATGAATAACCATATTTTTCGATGTTTCACTTCGTCCATTCCTTTTCCCTTTAGCTGATTTCGAGCGTTAGATTCCTTGCGGGAGTGTAGACTTTGTTCATAATATCCTCGTATTCCGCTCCATGTTTTACCTCCGTTGGTACCACTGATTATGGGGCGAAGACAGGTCTGGTCGGTTAAAACCTCTCGGTACTTAGTCAGTTTAACCAGTCCGGCTATTTTCAAACGACTAAAACCCTGGTAAAACATTCAAATGGGGAGGGAAGACTATATAAATGCACCATCATACATGAAAGTGGGCAAAGCCATAACAAAGGTGAGATATTCATCAAATATAAATATCTTGAATTTTTTATACATCTGTTTGCGTGCAATGGGCCCTAGCCGTCACGCAAGTGAGAAGCACAGGAATATAAGAATAGGGCATATCATGTAGGAAGTTGTGAATAAAATTCACACTCTAAATTTTCAAGTTACGATCTGGTATCTACTGTTGTATGTGAGGGCCGACTGCCGAGGCCGTTGTCAAAGTTAATCGAACATGCTAAAATGCACAGGGCAGCAAGCCAGCAACCAATCACTTCTAGTAGCTGGCAAGGCGGGGTGCTTAGTGATGACTAACTAGTGACTACACACTTCACATGACTATCAAATAGAAATGACTGATTCATAGTGTCATGGGTGTCATTGCGTCATCTGTTCCTCTTGCGCCGCATGGGTGCCAACTACTGTTGAGAGAGTCTATTTGTGGGCCTTTGGCTAACAGTACGAGACTTGGTCTTGGCTAAAGGCCCATAACTTTTCATGGTTAGAACATAGCCCTGTTAGGCTGTTGCGAGGCTGTGAGCGTTCCTTTCTTCCTGCCGTTGCAGAACTTCAACTTTGGCAGGAATTGGATTTTTTTACTGAAACCAGCAATACTCGTAAACACGGTAATACATTCAGCCGTGAAGCCATTAATGTTCGGATTTTATCTACTCCAATAGTTTTAGTCAAGTCGCCTTAGGTGACATTGAGGTCACTCGCCATCACTGGGAGTTTAAATTAATTACAGCTGTCCCCGCCTTGGTAGCCCACGACCACTTGTTCACATGATCTTGTCTTTGTAAGGTTGGGGTGGATGGATGATTATTCATTTTATTCAAATCATTAACACTTTATTTTAGTATTTAGTATTTCTATTATTTATCTGTGCCTTTTTATCATGGTGATCAATTTTGAATTAGTTATACAGATACAGATATACAGACACTAGGCCGCATCCCCCAGAAAGGGGGGTGGCCGACGGCAAGGCGCACCTCACACGCTCACATTCACACCACTTAGCCCTTTTGTGCTAAAGGGTCCGGCCGGTAGCCCCTCAATTTACACTCTGGGTCCCGAATGTACCGAGGAACCGTCGTCAGCAGCAGGGCCCACCGTTTTCACTGGTTTACCCCCGCCGCGTCATAATGGCCGGGCCCCCCCCACCCACGACCATCCCGACAGCGG
>SDVV010014215.1:0-14867 GCA_016164225.1 Gammarus roeselii | reverse complement strand
GACCAGCTAAGTGAGGCCGCAGTCTTAGATCACACCCCGACTCCACACTAACCTCTTGTTATCAGTTCCACTGCGACCAGCTAAGTGAGGCCGCAGTCTTAGATCACACCCCAACTCCACACTAACCTCTTGTTATCAGTTCCACTGCGACCAGCTAAGTGGAGCCGCAGTCTTAGATCACACCCCGACTCCATACTAACCTCTTGTTATCAGTTCCACTGCGACCAGCTAAGTGAGGCCGCAGTCTTAGATCACACCCCGACTCCACACTAACCTCTTGTTATCAGTTCCACTGCGACCAGCTAAGTGAGGCCGCAGTCTTAGATCACACCCCGACTCCACACTACCATGTTGCCCCCAGTTCCTGTGCGGTCAGTTGTGCGAGGTTAAGCGTCCCAGGTGTTCTGGCTTCTGCTTCACTCAGGCCAACAACACCTGCACGCTGCACGGTGAGTCGAATAACACCAAAATATTGTTACGTGCAACCATCACTGTAGATAAATAAGTTTGCACGTCCATGATTTCTTATTTTTAGTATAGAAATTACCTAATTTATTATTTGTAATGCATTTTGATCAGAAAAGGTCGTGTAATCATTTCCATGAGTCAATAACACGAATCAGACGAATGGTGGGAAAGGTTGCTGCACCCAGTGATTTGTTCTATACCATTGTGATAAATTGAGGCAACTACCAGCTTAAAAAGTGACCCAAATCGTACTGAGTTGGATAAGATACTGTTACTAGATACTTTCTTCAATTACTTAGACAAAATTCATCGGTACAAAATTTGACAGCGTATCTGGAAAATTAAAATAGATGAGTATCAAGCACATTATGCATATAAGGTTTTTTTCCGTCAAAGGGGATCCGAATCCTGTCTCATTTTCTCCACATGCTTGCATTTTTTCTGCTAAGCTTGTGTGTGTAAGTAATAGTATTACTTCAACACGTGATATAATTTAGAGAAAGAAAGTGTTTGGCTTGATAACATAAACATGCTGGTGTGTTTGTGGACAAGCATTCTGCCATTCTGAATGCTATTTACTTTAAATTGGGGTTGGTGTTTGCCAGCCTGTCGCTAGTGATGCCCTGATTGTGCGTAATTCAGAAATAATAACAAATTTCGATTTATGTGAGGTGTTCGATAGGTTTCAGGCATCCGTTCCCGTCACCTCTCTCTGCACGGAAAAAAAACATCGTTTGGAAGTGGTCATTTGAAACATTCCACTACACGTGAAGTTTCAGAAACGTTGTCGTTAACAAGAATTAAATTGAGCGAATTCTTTGCGTATGGGACAGTGAACTATTAACAATGGTGGCATCCAGTCGATTAGTGAGAGGTACACTTCAAGTGGGCGGATACTCAATTCTCTTTTAGATTATTGAGAATATTGCAACCATAACTCACACTATTTCTTAGACAATATATTTTACTACGTCTATTCAAACAACGCTGAATAATAGCAGAAATGCAAGGAAGTTGCAAATAACGAAATATAAGCAACACACTCCTTTTTAATTTTACAACTACAGCGATAACATACATAATATATAAACAATCGGCCATCCATGAACAGCAACGCGAGGGTACAACATTTTATCAGCTAAGCTGACAAGGCATTATATATAGTTGACCTTTGAAATAATTGACCGTGATGAAAGTCATTATATACACTATTCAAATAATAGTATTCATACACAGTTACATGCACTAGGCCGGATCTCCTAGGAAGGTGGTGGCCGACTGCATGGCGCACCTCATACTCCTGTTATACACTCATACTCTCACAACTTCGCTCTTTTGCGTTAAAGGGTCAGGCCGGAAAACCCCGCAACACACTCTGGGTCATGAGTGCGATTCGATGTCAGTATCAGCAGCAGGGACCGACAGTTTGACTGGTTTACCCCTGCCACGTCATGATGACCGGGCTCCCCTCACCCACGGCCATCCCGTCTCTCAACGAGATTCCAATGGCGTGAGTGCACATCAGGACAGCGTCAAAATTCATTCATTTACTATTATTCTTCATTCACGCCTATTCATTGCACGCTCTCTCGCTACCTTCACACTCAATTCTCTCATTCCTAACGCCTGCTTCACACTATCCATCCACCCAAGCTTTGGTCTACCTCCAGGTCAGTCGCCTTTGCCGTCATCACTCCCTTCATCCATCCTCACCATGTTCTCAAACCATCTTAGAACAAGCTAATAAGCTCTGTCCTCTCTAACTTCTTCACCATCCCCGTTATAATTCAAACCACTTCGTTATTGATCCTGTCTCTCAGCGTCACACCAGTCATGCTCTTTAAACATTTCAGCTCAAAAACAGTCAACCTTCTTCTCGCTGCTTCTCTCAACCCCCAGATCTCAGCTCCGTGGAGCACAGTTGGCACAACTACGCCCTCATACAACCCACTCGATGCTTCCATCCCCAACGTCCATCAGCTTACTACACTCTTCAGTACACCCAACATTTTACGCCCTTCCTCCACTAGCGACTTCACCTCAGTTTCCTCTAATTCAGTCTTCTCCACATGGGAACCCAGATCCTTAAAACACTGAATTTTCTCCAATAATTCTTCATTTAGAAAGACACCAATTCTGTCGTATCGACATTCCTTGATCATCTCATTATTTTATGTTCACCCACATTCACTCTAAGCTTCCTCCTCTCTCACACTCTGTCAAACTTCCTTTCTAGCCTACACAGCTTCTCCTCTGAATCCGCCACCAGTACCGCGTCATCCGCAAACAGTACATGGCTCAACTGCCAACTCCGCTCATTTGATTCCAACAGCTCCAAGCCACGACCCAACACTCGCGTTCACCTTCCTGACGACTCCATCCATGTAGAGATTGAACAGCCAGGGAGACATAACGCAGTCTTGTCTCAGACCTAATTTCACTATAAGCCAATCACTCACCTCGTACCCAGTCTTACATGCTCTGCGGTCATCATAAAAACTCTGGCTTGCTTTAAACAAATTTCCGCCCACTCCATACAAACGAACCACCCTTAACGGCACTTCTCTGTCAACCCTGTTGTAGGCCATTTCCCAATCCGTGAATGCCCAGAACACATTCTTTCCCATTGCAAGGTACTTCTCACAGACTTGTCTTACTGCAATATTCTGATCGGCACAACCTCTACCACTCCTAAAGCCACACTGTTCATCCCCAAATGGGTCATCCGTACAGTTTCTAACTCTTCTGATCAGGCCCTGCTTGTACAACTGACCGACAACCCATTATAAACTGATACCTCTTACAGCATCCATGTTTATCTCCTTTGCCCTTGTACAGCGGAACAATGCAAACACTGCGCAAATCAAACGGCACCACGCCCGCCACAAAACACAGATTCAGTATCCTCACCAGTCATTTGACAATCGTTACTCCACCCCTTTTCAGGCACTCGGTCGCAATCCAAAACCGGCATCCGGACACCACCACCCACAGCAACAATGTCATCCTCTCTACCATCTTTGGCATTTAACAACTCATCAAAAAACTTGGCCCACCTTTTTCGTACATCACCATTTTCCAACAACAACTGGCCGTTTTCATCTTTCACCACCTCCTCCTTTCCGGTCTCTCCCTTTCTCACCCTTTCTCACCCTTTTCACGCCTTTCCAAAACATCTTTTTGTTCTCAGAACTCTGGCACAACCATCTGCCCCACCTTGCATATGCGTCCCTTTTGGCTCTCCTCACCAACCGCAGAAGTGTATAACGCTGCGAGAACGCAAATGCGAAGGAATAAGAAAGGGCTTAGTTAGCGGTGGGTGAGGGGTTGACCGGAGTCAGACGCGCGGGACCGGATGTGGGTCGAAGTCACTGATAAGCCTACCGGACGGCGCGAAGGGGTGAAAGGGGGGCGGGGGCTTCCGACCCAATGCTTTTGAATGTACATTGGGAAGGTTTATGTTATAAACATTTTCCATTTATTGTATTTGATGTTTATTGCATTTATATACGTTTTTTTCTCCTTTAGATGGTTGCATTGTGGTATAATTAGTCACTAACTGTTGCTCGTTATATATATTTATTCGGTTCTGTTAGGAATATTGTTATAACACATTTTTGAAGGGGTGGGAGTGTAGGGATCCCATAGACAAAAAGTTGGATGCGCTTCGGTAAATTAGCTGAGATTGCTCTCATCTGTTATTTGAATTGTATTTTCTCCATGACTGATTTGTCTTTATTGCTATGTTTTGAGTGTATGTTTCAAATATTTATGCCTGGATTATAATGCTATTTATTTTTTCTGTACATATATGTTTTTATTCATATCTAGTTGGGGTATAATTGACTCATTCGGAGGTTGATTGGTGGATTCATAGTGGTTTGATTGAAATATTTTGTGTGTTTTGTTCGTTTATCATGATACAATGTTTATTGGAATAGTGTGGTAGGTATGTTTTATAGCTCGATTGCAGCCTTAGTGTGCGTTCGGCCCTGCTTGGTTTCAGCCTGATATTGAATTTATGCAATATTCTGAGTATTTTCCAGTTGTTTATTTCATCTGTACATAATATCTATGGGAATAGTATGGTACAAAAACTTGTTAGTTGGCGAGTTGATGTTTGTATTTTGGGTTGATGCAGCAGCTTCGTTACGCGAATCTGTGTTATCCATATTTGAACCAGATAAATCGTTGTTCCGTTGACGTGGTGTTCCAATAGCGTGAGTAGCTGAACGATATGGATTTATTTCAAGTTATCATATTGTGTTATGTATACTTAGTAATGATCGGTTGATTTATGTTGAAATTGTATTGTTTTTGGAAGTTTCAATAGTCATCTCATACAGTTATAGGAATTTTTAGGATATTTTAGGTTTGCATCTTTCATGTAGCACAATATTTCCATGCATAATTGGTTGGTTATTGAATCATTGTGGTATTTTTGTGTATATTTATGACATTCTGTTACGATTAAGCTGTGGTTACTTTAAAAAAAAAGGATTTGTTTTAACCCTGTTTTGGACTGAGTTGGAGAATATTTTCATCAGAGTTGTATATAATATAGCGTGTTCGTGTGGAAGTATTCCTCAGTATTTACTATATGTTTCAGC
This sequence comes from Gammarus roeselii, assembly GCA_016164225.1. Taxonomy (NCBI): domain Eukaryota; kingdom Metazoa; phylum Arthropoda; class Malacostraca; order Amphipoda; family Gammaridae; genus Gammarus; species Gammarus roeselii. Next base: position 9,789 of record SDVV010014215.1, on the reverse strand, counting down.
GTATGTTGCTCGCATATCTTAGCAACTTTTTCACGTTAATGTTTTTAATGTTTTTGGGTATGGTAGAGATTTGATCTTCTTGCCTTATTATAACTCGAGTGTTTTAGTATATTTCATTCAGTTTTGTATGTTCTCTGTAGAGTTTCCATCTTCGATGCAAGGTATTGTGTATTTTATACAATTACAGGAATATTAGGATATATTACGTTTGTATCTGCACTGTTGAACATCATTTTGAGTGTAATTTAGTTACATGTTGTATATTTTTAGTGTTTTATGTATCTTTTAACATCCTGGTACAATGTTTGATGTGAATATTATAGATATAGAAGAATCGTTTTGTGACAAACTTGGTCATGTTGTTAGCTTATTGTTGTTTATTGTAGGATCATACTTCAATATTTAGGAGGAGTTAGAGGACTCCCATAGGCAAAAGCTCGTTGCGTATTGCCTATTTGTATAAGTAGACCAATTTACTATGATGGATACCCGTAGTGTATTATATTTTTAAATGTGAATTAGAGCAGAGTAAAGAATTACGCAGTTATATTATTATTTTTGTGTGATTTTTTTCACGATAATCATAGGATTGTATGTTTAAGAGGTGTAAATCCGTTCTGCATATGTGTGGAATTTCGTCATTGTACCCTAGCAAATGCGTAGTTTAACGTTTTAGAAGACGATCTACTGGATGGATGGGTCCTGGTGTAGAGGCGGCTTACACTCTTTGGTGGTCATTTGGAGTTCGTCCAAGTTCTCTAAATTTGAAATTTAGTCAAAATTTTGAATTTTAAATGTTTGTTAGACTTTTTATTTTAACTAATGTAACACGTACATACGCTTGAACATACACCTGCACACACGTACACAGCCTTATACACTTACGTATTTAATCAGGTGATGACCTAGGCGAGCAATGTTACGCCTAATCTTTTGCGAAAAAAAAACATGTAATCAGCTTATAAAAGCTAACTGCATACCGAGAATGGAGTCAGTGTTAAGTAAAGATCGAGCGAAGACACACGTTTCGTCATAGACTAAACAAAAGAAAAAATTCATATCGCTTAAATTTGTTTACAAGTGTTGGAAGAGAGAAATCTCCGAGTATGATATGAGTCGGATCGAACAAATATTGACTAGTGTTGAAAATATCAGATATCTCAAAATGGGTAAACGAGAATAGTAAGAGTGGGAGATATCATTCATGTATGGATGAAGGGAAAAGGAAGTCGGCTTTGGGTAACTAAAGTCGACGCGTTACAGTCGTATGTAACAAAGTTTAGGGAAAATAAGAAAGGAAATATCGAAACTTATATGATCCGAGTGGAAATTTATCATCATGACTGTAATAAAGCTGAGGTAGTGGAAAACAAATTGTACCTAAGAACAAAAGAAAATCTCGATCGTATGCAAAAATTTCTCAATGATGAAGATCAGAATAACTTTAAATTGGAGAAGTTTCGAATAATTAAAGTTCAAGAAGGAGAAGCAATACATTTTTTGGACTCACGGGAACAAAAGAGCCTTCGGTATTCGCATCAAGATATGATGGAGTATATGAAGGATTTTGAAAGGAAACTGACAATAGTGATGATGCGTATAATTGAATGTACAAACCATGCTGTTTCAAATCAAAAAACGAGGTAGATGTTATTGATGATGCCAGCAAGGTCTGTAAATAATGCCAATAAAAACTGCTAATAAACCATGGAAATCCTTTATCAAATGTTTATATTATCCTAAACTCAAAGATTAAGCACTGAATCGCAAACATCGTGTCAGTCGGAGATAACATCGAATTGTCGAAATCAGTAGAAGAATATGTTTCACGGTATGAAACGAAGCTCAAAATGTCGCTCATGACAAATTTAAACATTACCATAAACTTATCATGGGGGGTGAATGATCTAGATGTGTGTGATACAGATTGGTCGGATATAAATCAGAGTCCAATCATATCTTGCTCAGACAAGTATGTGGATCTGTTGTGGAAGAATGGGGTATATCTTAAGACACCGCTTGTTCAAAAGTGATGGGGTAACGGGGGTCTGTTATCTGTGCAAAAATAAAATAAAATTGAATAAAAATAAATCCACCAGTAATGTGTGGCGACATCTGAAAAGAGGTCGTCGTCAAGAATATGAAAAATATAGAAAGAAAAGGCAAATCAGAGTTGCAAGTCGTCAAAGGATGTAGCGACAGGAGCAATTGAAGTAAATTAGGTTACCCTAGTGCAAAACCATGTACCCGATTGTATGAAGCTGTAAACAAATATAAATTACTTGTAACATTCAATCCATCTAAGTTTGAGAATGGGGCCTCTCTGCTAACTAATATGGGTCGACATTGACAACGAAAAAAATAACGTATATGTTAAAGTGATATTTAGAGTCGTGTGGATGGCTTCATATGTATACATCAATGACTGAATGGCAAACATAAGGTTAGGATAGGTTACGTTTTTGATGAGTGTGAATGACAAAAGTGAAAGTGATGTAAATTTATGTCAACAAAGATCAAGAATCATATGAAAATAGCTAAAACAATCAAACAAACTATGTAATTTGCATATGAAAAATGGATGAAATTTAATAGATCAAAATTGGAAGTGTGTATCAAAACTGCAAAGGATGGATCAACATGTAGAGTCAAGTGGAGATATTTGTTATAAAAAAATCCTAAAACACAAAAAATCATACGCAAGCAGGAAATCTTGATCGATAATACATAATTCTTGGTTAGAATAGGTCAGGTGAGGATGATTAGTTATTTTAACCTAACATGACGTAAAGCTGATCCACATTAAATATCTTGTAACAAAAGCAAGAGACTTTGTTGTAGTGAAAAAAACACAGATCAGATGTATGATGCTACAGATGTTAACCGACCACGTCCACATTATGTCGACATATGCCGGCACCAACCTTTTATACGCCTGAATTATGCCGGCATATGCCGCCATACGCCGGAACCAACCCTGTATATACGCAAAAATGTGTGTATGTGTTTTACATGATGCGTGATATTAAAAAAAAAATACGCTAAATATAACCATGTGGAGGAATTTGATATGTACATCGCATGACATCAACCATCAAACTTTAATGAAAAAATAAATAAATATTGGTTAGGTTGGGTTAGGATAGGATGATTAGATCTTTGACCTTAACATCGCGTATAACTGATCCACATTAAAAAAACTTGCAACAAATGAAGTGAATTTGTTCTTCTGGAACCTACATACTGAGTCTCATCCAAACATGTTATGAAGATATTGATAAATCTCTGCAACCTAAACATCTTCACAAGGACATTTGCTAGATCAAAATTAGAGAAGTGTATTCAAACCGATAACAATATGTTAAATATACAGCCCTAGTGGAGAGATTCATACATATCAATACCATACATAAACCCCAAACTTAAATGAAACTTCATAACTATTGGTTAGAATAAGTAAGGTTAGGTATTAATGCATCTGGCAGTGAATGGCAACCCTTTTTGCATTTATGTTATATGTTATCGTACATTGATATATATATTTCGCTAATTATGTCCTTAGGCACGGTTTATATCCTAGATCTTGTTGACTGCGGACCTTACATCACAGATCTGTAGTAAAAATGTTCGAGTGGATTTATTCTATACTCATTATAATAGACACAAATGGTAGGAGAAACACATCCATCATTACAACAAAAAATCATATTCCAACAGTAAAACCATACATAAAACTTGCTAACGCTTCAACACCCATAACAATCACTGACATATGCGGTAAGCTTACATAAACATTTTGAACTCTACAGTCTACTAACGAGCGATCACCAAACATTAGTTGAAACTAGTCGATATTACTGGACTTGTATCAAGCAATGTGAAAAAATGTATATATGTTGGTACATAAACTGGTAAAGATTGGTAAAAACTACAAAGTCAAGTGGATAGATTTGATATGAATAAAGCTTAAATCAGTGAAGAAATACATGATATATGTATGAAAACGGGGGGGGGAGAAATAATCCTTGGTTACATTAGGTTATATTGGGTTAGGTTGGGTTATGTTTACGGGCCCTTTACATAACAAACCTATAGGGAAAAATGCTACAGTGGATCTGGTGAATGCTCGAATAAGTCCGATATTCTGAATTGGAACGCAAATTCATAACAAAGCGTGAATTAATCAATAACTTCTGAGTGTATAAACTGCAAGCGAATCTCAAACATTTATAAAAGTAAGACATGCGGGAATTAGCATCTAGTAAAGACATGCGAGCGGATAACATAATTTAGATGTACATTAAATTATTGAATTTTTTTAACACCAACAGTCTACACAAATCCTGTAGATTAGTTCTCCCAGACGACATGGAACCGGATCCAAATCCAATGTCGAGAGGTAAAACATATCACTTCTTTGGATCATTAGATCCAATTAAGTGTATTTTATACCCGACATTCCATGAAGTTAAGCGAATTTATATCAAATACAGTTATATTCCTATGATAACCGTTCAAAAAAGTAAAAACGGCAATAGAATAGCTAAGTGAGTTTCTCTAATATGGTCTAAGCAACATTGATTAAGTACGCTGAACGGTTTATCCTATCACATCCAGATGATAAATCCTACAGCAATATGGAAAGTATATGGTCAATCAATACATGCTGCCCATATGCATTAACGATCTTGTAGTTGACAGAAATATAAATAATCCTGTACTTCAACTCCTAAGGTGATCTGGTTCATGAAAAAATCACGTACCAACATAAGAGCCATACCGAAATTATCTGACATTTAACACTGAGTTCATGCATAACGAATAATAATATAATTTGTTAAATCTATAACAAATTCCTAGACCTAACTAATCTTATGCCTCTAGTAGAGCAAAATCCAAGCCCACTGTGTCATAACAACGAAATCTACAATGCTTTACTAGGTCACTTCTCAGCAATCTACCACTGATATATAACAAATTTAGAGGTAACACCCAGGCATGGTACAATACCTCAGACATGCCATGCATCTGTTTAGTCCATCATCCCTGAACAACGTCGAGCAAAGTCCCATCCTGGACATAACCAAGAATCTATTCACAGGTACAGTGGTCAAGAATGGGCCTGACATGAGTCTCAAAGAGTGTGTGGTCATGAAAAGCTGGGCTTCTGTTCACTAATGACAGTAAATCACCACAACGATCAGCAGCTTGTCAGATAGCCTTTCATAAAAACCTATGGAAGTTTAGACCAACAGCCCCATAAACTTACAAATTCACGTTGAACTTGGACGAACTCCAAGTACCACCAAAGAGTGTAAGCCGCCTCTACACCAGGACCCATCCATCCAGTAAATCGTCTTCTAAAACGTTAAAGTACACACTTGCTAGGGTTCAGTGACAAAATTCCGAGCAGATGCAGTACGGATTTACACCTCCTAAACATACAATCTTATGATTATCGTGGAAAAAATCGTACAACAATAATAAAGTAACTATGTAATTCTCTACTTTGCTTTAATTCACATTAAAAATTGTAATACACTGAGGCTATACGTCTTAGTAATTCGGTCTACTTATACCAATAGGCAAATACGCAACGAGCTTTTGCCAATGGGAGTTCTCTAACTCTTCCTAAATATTGAAGTATGATCCTACAATAAACATACAATAAGCTAACAACAAGACCAAGTTTGTAACCAAACGAATCTACTATATCTATAATATTCACGTCCAATATTGTACCAGGATGTAAGAAGATATATAAAACACTAAAAAAGTACAACATGTAACTAAATTATACCTGAAATAATATTCAACATTGCAGATACAAACGTAATACATCATAATATTCCTATAATTGTATAAAATACCCAATACCTTGCATCGAAGATGGAAACTCTACAGAGAACATACAAAACTGAATGAAATATACTAAAACGCTCGCGTTATAATAAAGCAAGAAGATCATATCTCTACCATACCCAAAACATACATTAAAACCATGGTGTACTAGAAGAAAAAATAGCATGTAACCAACCAAACAACTAACGTGAATAAGTTGCCAAGACATGCGAGCAACATACACAGAAACATATAGTAAATACTGTGGAATACTTATACACGAACACGCTATAGTATATACAACTCTAATGAAATTATTCTCCAACTCAGTCCAAAACTTGGTTAAAACAAATCCTCTTTAACTAAAGTAACCACAGCTTAATCGTAACAGAATGTCATGCATATACATAAAAATACCACAATTATGCAAAAACCGACCAATTATGCCCGAAAATATTGTGCTACATGGAAAATGCATATCTAATATATCCTAAAAATTACTATAAATTCCGAAAACAATACAAAACATCATAAATCAACCGATCATTACTAAGTATACATCAAACAATATAATAACTTGGAATAAATCCGTATCGTTCAGCTACTCTCGCTATTGGAACACCACGTCAATGGAACAACGATATATATGGTTCAAACCTGGATAATGCGGTATGGAATATACAGATTCTCGTAACGAAGCTGCTGCATCAACCCAAAAAACCAACATCCGCCCACCCACTACCAAGTTATTTTACCATACTATTCCTATAGATATTATGTTCACATGAAATAAACGACTGGAAATATAAGGAACATTGCTTAAAATCAATATCAGGCTGGTACCCAGCAGGGCCGAACGCCCACTGAGGCTGCAATCGATTTATAAAACATACCTACGACACTATTCCTATAAATAATATAAAATGATAAGTGAACAAAACACACAAAATATCCAATCCAACCGCAACGAATCCACCAACCAACCTCCGAATGAGTCAATTATACCACAACTAGACATGAATACAAACATGTATGTACCGAAAAAACATATAGAATTTTAATCCAGGCATAAATATATAACGAAACATACACTCTAAACATAGAAATAATGACAAATTAGTCACGGAAAAAATACAATTCAAATAACGGATATGAGCAATCTCACCTAATTTGCCAAAGCGCATCCAACTTTTTGTCTATGGGATCCATACACCCCACCCCTACAGAAATTTGTTATAACAATATTCCTAACAGAACCGAATAAATATTTATAACGAGCAACAGTTGGTGAACAATTATACCCCAATACAACTATCTAAAGAAGAAGAAACATGTATAAATAGAATAAACATCAAAATACAATGAAATGGTATATGTTCAAAACGTAAACATTCCCAATGTACATTCAAAAGCCCCCTTCCACCCCTTCGCGTCGTCCGTCAGGCTTATCAGTGACTCCGACCCACATCCGGCCTCACACGCCTGACTCCGGTCAACCCAGTCACAATGTGACAATGCAACACACATTGGACCACAATCTCACCACTTTCGACCCAATACACGTAACCGATTCGATGTATTGCCCGATGAAATCGACTTTCAGAATACAGAGGAAATTATTGTATTGGTGATTACAATGTCACCTCCTTCAAATCAAATCAGCAAAAAGGGAGAATTCAACTGAAAATACTCAGCAAAGCCGATTTGAAACTTGACGAGGTCGCAGGCATAATCGCAATAGAAAGTATATATTCATCTCAGTGAATTATAATACAAGTCAGAGCTAAAGACGTGACGCAGACGGAATCGACATGGGAAAGGTATGAAGCCATGTTAAACAACATCAGACCTTCACACACGAACCTCCATGTAACTAGCATCCTACCCAATCCGAACCAAAGTAGATACAAGTTAGGCAAGATGATTTTACTTAACAATCGCTTAGCAACTTTCTGCAAAGCCCAGAAAATCTCTTTCTCGGATCATTGGGATACGATGATCGACCCAAAGTACTATAACTTTAATAGAATCACCAACAAGGCTTGCATTAACACGTATAGACTTGATACCATCGAAAGCATCCTTAAAAACATCGGCGCTGGACTTGTCAAGGAAAATGAGTCGAAAAACGTAAATGATATCATACCAACAACTCCGCCAACAGTGCCCGACGAAACGACACAGCGACCTCCGCCCGCCTCAACACGAGATACACCACAAATACAAGTGTCCATCAAAAAACCACTACAGGTCCTAGAAAAAAAGTTTCTGCCATCAATCCAGTCCGAGTTAGAGGCAGTAGTCGCAGCTCCGCTAGTACAACCCGCGTAAATAAAAACGAAAGTCTTAGCTCCGACACAAGATCTCAGAGTAGAAGCAAAATAAGTCAAGCAAATCAAGTCAGTGTGACTAACGGTACTCTCAAATGATACTACGTGAACGCTAGAAGTCTCAGAGACAAAATCGAAGAATTAGGTTTCCTTGCATTGAATGAAAGTATCGACATAATAGCAATCACAGAATCGTGGATGAAATTGAGCATCAGGCATTATTTAGGCAAATTTACTTCTCCCGGTTACTCACTATTTCAAAAAGATAGGCAAGGCCGAGAGGGCGGAGGAGTGCTGTTTCTCGAGAAAAACACTCTGCAAATATTAGAAGTCACCATTCCAAACAACAGGCACCAAATAATATCAATGAAAGTAGTCGGTAAACATATAAAATGCCAAATCACTCTCGTCTATCGCCCCCCTTGAAGCAAGGTTGCAGATAATATCGATCTTTACAACACCCTCGTCGATGTTGCCACAACACAGCACAAATTGTGCTTGTCGACTTCATAATCCCCGACATTGATTGGGAATCAGACGGATGTACTGCCACCAGCCAACGTCTGATTGATTTTGCAGACGATAAGTTCATGACCCAAATGGTGAAGACACCTACAAGAGGTAGCAACATTCTTGATCTCCTATTTAGTGCAAACGACTCTCGTGTCACGAACGTAGAAGTAGGCGAACCACTCGGAACTAGTGACCACAACTGTATCCGGTTTTTGATAGAACTCGAGTTGAAAACATCATCAAACTGCGAAAAAGTCCCTAACTTCAGATTAGCTAATTTTGATGACTTAAGAGAGTCAATGGTGTCAGCAAATGTATCCCTCGGACAAGATGTCAATCAATCGCTTGACTATTTCTTGACCGCTCTTTAAAATATCGAATATGAGCATATCCCGGGCAGAAACAGGCGAACAGCAGCTTATCAGCCCAAGTACTGGAAAGGAGAATCGCACCGCCTTCATTCACGGAAGAAAGCAAAGCCTTCGATATAGCAGAGACAGCCACATGACGACGTAGCCAAAAATGAATACAAACTTAGCAGACAAAATCTATAGAGGGTCCTGAAACGTAGGAAGAAATATTATGAAAATGAAATTGCTGCTAATGCCAAAACTAACCCGAAACAATTTTTTAGTTATATTTCGAGCAAAAAAAATGCAAAACCTGTGATGGGTCCTCTCGAGAACGATGTTGGTGAGCTAGGAACGGACGACACCAAAATGAGTGTTCTAACCAATGAATAAGTTTGCTCTATATTTACGTTAGAGAATCAAGATATTCCTAATCCTGAGGATATCGTAGCGGCAAAACGAACTGAACCCCTCACCACAGTGAACTTTTTCCCCGCCGAAGTTTTTAAATATATTGATAAATTAAAAGTCACCAATTCTCCAGGTCCAGACCAAATTCATCCTAGAATTCTAGAAGAGACTAAAAACGAAATCACCGAACATTTATCAAACATTTCACCCAATCTCTCACAAATGGCATCTGCCCCCCCTAGATGGAGAGAGGCCAATGTGACCCCAATTTTTGAATGAGGGTACAAGAAGTGTCCCGGCAACTACTGTCCAATTAGTCTCACCTCAGTCATTGGCAAGTTGAT
>SDVV010014214.1:0-14867 GCA_016164225.1 Gammarus roeselii | reverse complement strand
TCCTCTGCTCTCACCCCCAAGCCTCAGCTCCGTAGAGTACAGTTGGGACAACAACACCCTCATACAGCCCTCTCTTTGCTTCCATCCCCAACGTCCTACAGCTCATTACACTCTTTAGTGCACCCAACACTTTACATCCCTCCTTCACTCGCGCCTTCCCTTCAGTTTCCACTAGTTCAGTTATCTCCACATGGGAGCCCAGATACTTAAAACACTGAACTTCCTACAAGAGCTCTCCATTTAAGGTGACACTAATTTTGCTCGCATCGACAGTCCTCGAGAATCTCATAACCTTACTCTTACCCACGTTCACTCGAAGCTTCCTCCTCTCACACACTCTACCAAACTCAGACACTAGGGAACGTAGCTTCTCCTCTGAAACCGCAACCAGGGCCGTATCATCAGCAAATAGCAACTGCCTCAACTGCCAACTCTGCCCATTCGCTTCCAAGAGTTCCAAGCCACGACCCAGCCCACTTGCGTTCACCTCCATGACCACTCCATCCATATAGAGGTTGAACAGCCCGGGAGACATCACGCAGCCTTGTCTCAGTCCCACTTTCACTGTGAACCAATCACTCACCTCGCTTCCCACTCTGACAAATGCTCGACTGCCAGCATAGAAACTCTGCACCGCTTCCAACAGATGTCCGCTCACTCCATACAAACGCAACACCCTCCACAGCGCTTCCCTGTCAATCCTGTCGTATGCCTTCTCCAAGATCCATGAAGGCCCAGAACACATCCTTTCCTTTGGCAAGGTACTTCTCACAGACCTGTCTCACTGCAAAAATCTGATCGGCACACACTGTACCACTCCTAAAGCCACACTGTTTTTTTCTCTAATTGCGCAGTCCGTACAGTCTCTAATCCTTTTGATCAGTACTCTCCCGTACAACTTACCAGCCACACATAACAGACTGATGCCTCTCTAGTTACAAAATTCAATTTTATCTCCTTTGCCCTTGTATAGCAAAACAATGCAAGCACTGCGCCACTCAATCGGTACCACGCCTGCCACGAAACACAACTTCAGTAACCTCACCAACCATTCGACAATCGTTACTCCACCCTTCTTCAGGCACTCGGTCGCAACGCCATCTAAACCAGGGGCTTTTCCTGCTTTCATCACGTCCACCGCCTCCTGCACTTCTTCCCTGGTAATGTCCGCAACAAGTCTTTCTCCCAAAACTGGCATCCGAACACCACCACCCACAGCAACAAGGTCAGCCTCTCTGTCATCCCCGACATTCAACAACTCATCAAAATACTCAGCCCACCTCTCCCATACATCACCACTTTCCAACAACAACTTTGTTTTCATCTTTCACCACTTCCTCCTTTCTGGTCTCTCCCTTTCTCACCCTCTCCACCTCTTTCCAGAACATCTTTTTGTTCTCAAAATTCTGGCTTTTGATTCAAATTGAGCCTCATTTCCACCAGAGCCTCAACATGAGTCATAATAACCTCCCCCGTAGGGCTCGATGATCAGTGATTCCAGTAGGCTCGCACGCCCAAGTGTGCAAGGAAAAAACGAAACAACGCTTGCAACGTTAGAAAAAACGTGAAAATTTTAGCAATATCGGACGCACGCTAGTGCGCAAAAGAAAAAACGCTCACTCGAAACGGATCTCCGCTTCCAATCCTTTAGAACATAAAGAGTGATATGTACGCACCCTATTGCATACAGATAGCATCGTCGAGATTAGTACAAGGTCAGTGGCTACACGGGCAACATCAGCTCCGACAGCAACGCAACACAATATTTACAGCTACGCGGTTTAGTTGTATAAATACAATTTATTAATTTATGTAAGATAAAGACTCAGATGTAACGAAACGAATCATCGCCTCCATCCCCTCAGAACCTCATGAGATATATGTCCATACGCCAGTGCGCTCAGATAGTATCGTCGAAATTGGTACAAGGTTCACGGCTACACAGACAAAGTCAGCTCCGGCAGCAACGCAACACAATGTTCACAGCTACGCAGTCTATTTTATTTTATGTACAATTTATTTATTCAGGCAAGATAAAGACTTAGAGAAAACGAATCCCCGCCTCCAACCACCCAGAACTCCATGAATAACATGCACGCGCGAGAGTGCGCACAGACAGCATCGTCGAAATTGGTACAAGGTCTATGGCTTCACGGATTAGATGGACTCCAACCGCAACGCGTCACAAGGTTTTATAGCTCGCAGTCCAGGTCAACCCCAGAAACTGCATATGATCCGTGCACGCGCGAGCGAGCACAGACTGAAGAAAAAAATATCCATTCATAAAATCACAAATACGAACTCCTGCACAAATACTTCAGCGTTATAATATTGTGGATCATGAAAAATAAAGTAAGAGCAGATTCGTCATGGGCAGAAAAACTGCTCAGATTATGGATTTTGCACCGATTGTTTGTTAACGGGGATAGGCCGGGGGGGGCATTGGTCCCTTGGGTCGCAAAAGAGCCCGATGAATCCCGGAGGATGACCTATGTCCCACGGGTCTTCCCGAGCTCCACGAGTCCCCCCGAGACCCCTCGCCTTAGCTCATCTCGGCTTGTCTCGAATCATTTCGGCCAGTTTCGGCTCGTCGCGACTAACTGGACTCGCCTCAATATGTTTCGATGATCTCGACGCACCACGACCAGCCTCGACGCGACCCTCGCCCTCTGCGCCAGCAATCCGCGGACTGTAATGGTTATTTGTTCCACTCAAGCATCTCACATAAACATTTTCCTGTGTATGGGTTTTACAGCGCTGCGAGGGGGGAGCAGAGGTTACAGGATTCAGAGGGACCTCTAAAGGGTCCCGCAGTTTCTCAAAAGGGTCCTAAAGGGTCTCAAGGGTGTCCCAGAGGGCCCCAGAAAGGTCCAAGTGGATCCCCCCAAATCAACCTGGTCTCCCAAGTCCCCCGGGTTCCCGAAACCCCGGGTCCCCGAGTCCCGCGGGTCCCACGAAAACCTCCCCTCCCTGGGTCATCTTGTCTCAACCAACCTCAATACATATAATAATAACCAATTCAAATCTATCACCATGAAAAAAGGGCAGAGAAAAATAATAGAGCCCAAGCAAGAAGAAAGAATAAAATACTAAAATAAAGTGTTAATGATCTATAAAATGAATAATCATTCATCCACCCCAAAAAACTCTGGCACAACCGTCTGCCCCACCTGACTTTCTTCCGCTTACCACACCAAACTAACATTCGCTCTTACCTTTCAACTTCGTTTCACTCAGCGCCAACACATCAAACTTCCTCCTCACAAACATCTCACCAATCTCCCTCCTGTTTACATCATTCGTACCTCGGCCACGCACATTCAGCGACCCTAATAATAGGGTTCGGAAAGGCGTGTGCCTTTTCTCCCCCCGCTCGTCTTGCCGTCTTCGAGGAAAGGTTTAACAAAGAACGGGATTCCTAACCCCTTCGCTTCGCTCCGCTCCTTTTAGTTGCCTTTTACGACACGCAGGGGTTACGGTAGCATGATTATAATCCCGGCTATCGAGCGCCCTTTTAGTCGCCTTCTACGATACGCGGTGGATACGGTAGCAAGATTCTAAAGCCCCGGCTACAAGGCTAATACAACATGAGAAATAACATGAGAAAAAAAAATATAATTAGAAGAAACTACAAACTGAACAAACATTCTCACACATACTTCAGTAAGAACTGCAATTAACTTAATACATTGGCCATTACTATACCTGTAATATAACAGATTGTGCATAAATGTTCATTGCCTTGAACTTGGGACTTGTTAGTTATTGGGAAGATCCCTTTTTTAAATTTTGTTGAAAAATATCTATGACACTCTTAATAAAATATCGTTCGTAACACAATTTGCATTGTTCTAGTATGCAAGCACAAATTGTACTAACCTTGCCGAGAAACTTTGTGTCATCAACACAGTCCATTGCAGCAAGCAATACCATATAGCTGTGATCCCATGTGGCAACCTGAAAAATAAATAAGACATAATCCACAAAGCAGCTTGGCCAACAAAGAAATAAGCAATCATTCTTCATACAAGAAATCAACCGTCATTGAAGAATATCACATGTCATTTGATGGAAATAGAAATGAGGTTTAAATAAAAAGATGAGCAGGTAGCTATAGGCTATAAGAAATGAAAAAATTCCGAATTCCTAATTATTTGTCAACAGATTGGAAATTCATGCAGCAACATCTAATAATGATAGCTCACCCAACGAACAGTTTGAGTAGCTACATAGCACATCCATAGGGAAAGTATACAACACAGGTATTGAAAAGACATCAAATTCTTGTTCCAAACCTGCAAGAGATGATCTTTAAAACTCTTAAGAATGGTCTTGCGCTGCTTGGCAGACCCATGCCACAGGCACAGCATGGCAATACGAGCGCCATCCCTCGTATGCACCACTGGCAACAAGCCATCCTCCAGAGCCTCAACCACCTGCACATATATAATAAAAAGTTGTACATTTTTCAAATTCCACCTTCCTTGGAGATGCCAAGGTAAGCTTTGGTGGCAGAGGAATCTTGAAACAAGAACTACCACAATTGATGTCAAAGAAGCTAAATGAGACCGCTCATCATGTGACTTATGTCTAATTCAAGTGAAGTTTAATGACTCTTGAATCCAGGATAAATATCAAGCCTGATAAAAATTAGATTCGAGTGTCAAGGCTTTCTAGAGCACTGGAGTCAATGTCCTTCTGGCATCGAACGTCAAATCAAAAGCCAGTGCTGCATTAAGTCATCGACAGTAATCGTCCGTCTCCGGGATTACTTTGACTCACGGTATGCTCAGGTCGCTACTGTTTATAGGAGAGGTCATAAAAGTGTTCTACTCAAAATGGGCAAATGAACGGTGGTCCTCCATTATGGAGAAGTCCATGGGATGGTGAGATTAAGTATTATAAATTCAAAACAGATCAGATTCCAGCTAAGAGGTTGGTTTCTCGAAGGTTATCTAAGAAGCGGTTCCGCACTGAATTGCCTCTGAGGGAACTCAGAAAGCATTAGGCGGAGTGTATTGAAAGGTCCAGGCAGCGCAAGATTGCTGAAACAAGAGGGTGGCAAGTATTGAAGATCTCCAGGGTTTGAAGACCGCCGCTAATCACTAAATATCACTAAATATTGTGACATTGGCATCTGGAAGAGTATCGGCCGCCAAGCGGGCGTCGGCAATGGCCGTGAGTTCAACCGTTTCAGCAGTGAAAACTGACGTACCGTACCGGGAAGTACCGCGGCACAGCCCACGACACCGTCGTCTTTTGATCCATCGGTGAAGATGTGCAAGCAACCAGCGTGCTGAGTCCCTGCATGGGCTATAAAGATCGCTCAAAGATTCTGGGGTGCAACATCTGCCCGTCAGACAGTAAAATCGTGAGGGCAAAGCATATTTTCTGGTATACCGTACGCCAGATGGGAACTGCATCTCGCAGGAGAGGGCCCATCGTGATACGTGGCAGCCCAAGCTCACCAGAGAGGAGCTCAAAGCATCGTGAGAAGTTCAAAGAGCGAGCCAGATTGGGATGGAGCTGTCGGATTGTGGTACATGTAGGGGAGGTGGATTGAGCAAGAATATGGCAATAGAATTGGAGGTTGATTTGTTCTCGTCGCAGGGCAAAACTAGGCTCGCCAGTTTCACAAAGAAGACTGGCAATAGGGAAGGAACGGAAAGCGCCAGTACAGGCGCGATGGGCAGCCTTGTGAACTAGTTCTAATGTTTTGAGAATATTTGGTTTCGCGGAGCCGTAGCCAACATTCCCCTAGTCCAGTTTGCACCGGATGATAGCGCGGTAGAGGCGTAATGAGGTTGTTCTGTCTGCACCGCGGGTGAAATGCAATGCGATCCGAAGGATGATCGATCGCTGTAAGCAGTTCATCTTAAGCTGCTGCACATGGTACTTCCAGGTTAGTGTCTGGTCGAGTATTAGTCCAAGAAAGCAGACTGTCGGTAGGAAAGGGATCATTTCTCCAGAGTCTGAGGTCTGGTTCCGTGATGTGCGGGATCGATGGATGTGAAGTGCACATAATTCATTTCGGGAGATTGTAAAGCCTCGAGATTTTGTCCAAGCAACCACCTGAGTAATTGCATTCCGCAATTGGCGTTGGAGTTGGGACACAGCTGGTGCATATGAGTACATCATAAAGTCGTCAAGGTACGAAGAACCATTCACGGAGGGCGGAACCTCCCCCGTGATCCCGTAATAGCAATCGCAAATAGAGTGAAGAGAGTGCAAGAAAGGACGCTACCCTGGGGTACACCCTCATCTTGGGTATGAATGTTTGAAAGGTGATTTCTGATTTTGGCACGGAACACTCTTCGCCGGAGGAAGTTCCGAATGAAAAATGCCCAAGTTACCCAGAAGTCCCATCTGATGGATCTCTCGGAGGATGCCATAACGCCAGGTTGTATCGTATTCGTATGCCTTCTGAAAACCAAAGAAAACACTGTGTTGTTTTAGGTCCAAGGCACGTTGGATATCGGTCACGACGCGTAATAATGCATCCTGCGCTGATAACATCTTTCTAAACCCGAGTTGTATTGGGGAGATTAGCAAGTTTGCTTCAAAGTGCCGGGTCAGTTGGCATTCACACTATTCTCCAGAACCTTCGCTACACACGAGGTAAGAGCTATAGGGCGGTAGCTCGACAATTCGTCAGTAGGTTTGCCTGGTTTTGGGAAGGACGGAACCACTGCCTCCTTCCACCGCTCGGGATAAGAGTGGGTAGATCAGACTGTGTTGTAAATAAAAACATAAGAGAGTGCAGAGGGATATAGGTGGCGGAGCATCTCGTAGGAAATTAGATCCTCACTGGGAGCAGAGCGGCTGAAAGCGTGATTTCGCGCATGTACAGTGATTGGTTCTTTGTAAGCTACAGGAAGATTTGTTGTGGTCGAGCGTCGGCAGTGGGTGAGACAAAATGGGCTTAATACTTACTGGGAAACGATGATTTGTACAGCCCCAGGAGAGTTTCCTAGAGACAAACCACTATTAGATTATACATTTTGGTTAATTTCAGTAGTTCAGCCTAGTTAGCACGATATCCTCTGGTGTCCCATTGAAGAACGAGTGTATCGGACATGGGAAAATCAAGTCAGAACAAGTTATGATCTAAGCTTGAGTTGATGTGGTCTTGTTCAATATCGTTCACGCACACCAATGTCACTCACGACCTGTCAGCCGTGCTCCGCGAGTATTACTTGAGCTTCTTTAAGGTCATGAGTCAAAGCTGGGCCATTTCCGGTCGGATCATCATCGTACAGGTCCGAGCCAGTGTGCTTGGCGCTGGTCAGCGGCAAACGAGTCTCCGGTTTGGGATGCAGATGGATTAGGATGGCTATCACTCCACAGTGTATTCAGCGCATTCCCCTAAGGATTACAGTTTGGGGTGGCTGGATGAGGAAGAGATGGAGAGGCATTTGGTGCCCTAATGTGGGCACCAGAAAGACATTTGCGTTGAGGAGTAACTTGGCTAGCCTGCATGGCTACTAAGGGAAATCTAGGTTAGGCTTGAAGCAAGGTGGGCTTCATTTTTGGCGACAGATCGCGAGCTTTCATCTTGTGCAGTTGGATAGGGGTGCATTGGAGTGGTAGCATCTCTTCATGCGGTGTCTACAGAGATGGTAGATCGTTGCCCTGATCAAGATCTGGGTCTCCCATTGCGCGTCGATCAGCATGTGAGGGCCGTCGCGAGGTGGGAGTGACAGGAGGCATCTCAAATAGGATTTCCGAGTTATCGGATAGTCCAAGTGACTGTCGTCGCGGGCTTACCGACCTCGAGGATGGGAAGAGGCATAGTGTTGTAGGTCAGAGGGAAACCTGTTTATGGGTATCCCCATCGTCACTGCTGCAAAGCTAGTAAGCGGGTGGATAAATTTATTGCTTACTTGGCTCTTGACCTCGGGGTAGGAAAGGTGTTCTCTGGTTTGAACCAAGAGCATCTCCTTTTTGAGTATGTGATAAAAACAGTCACGCGATGGCGCAAGATGGTCTTTTGAACAGTTTACACATTTTGCAGGTCGGTCACCGTTGGGTCCATGTGCGTCCTCACCGCAGCGGCCTTTCGTCTTGTTCGTTCCTCAAATGGCAGGCGTCTCTTCCGTGACCAAACTTACTTTTGACAGTGGTTGCAGCGTCTGGGGTCATGAGTGCATTTATGGACCGAACACTGTACCCAGCCGATGTGAACATCGTGAGGTGTAGAAGAGCTTCAAGGTGAGGCTGTAGACACCAGTGTACTCTTCTATTCTGTTTTGCCCTCGTTTCAATCTGTAGCTATATCTTGGTGACCGCAAGTTTAGTATGAACATCGTCGTCGGAACGGTTTGGTCTGTTTTTTATAATAGATGGTTCCTTGTATCGTGTTAAGAGTAGGGTGTTCATCAACTTTTACAGGTATATAATTTAGTGGTTTTAGGTTATGAATTTTTCTGCTTTGTTCCTCATCTCTCACCTCCACCAGGAGGGAGCCACTCATAAGCTCACTGATGCTCTTTGGGGGTCCTCCCCAGTGCAGCGCGGAGTTGTTGATTAGCTTGCATTGCATTCATATCGGCCAGGTTCACTCCCGTGATCGCTTGGCAGTAAAGTGTTTCTTTAGAAAGAGATTGTCAAGTATTTTCTGCTTTGCGGCGTATCGTTCATGAGGTCGTTGACGATTGCGGCGGCTTCTCTCGGCCTTTGGTCCGGGAGCAGCATGTGCCACCCACGTCACGATCTTGTGTCTCGTAATCAGAGTCCACTCCACCAGAAGGGGGGGAAGGCTGCTGTTGACTAATCATCTCTCCATCAGGCAGCCTGGAATGGAGGGAGTTTACGTCCACAACTTAAGCGCGACCGCCGGGTGATGGCGTTGAAGAAGAACGTCCACCAGATGGTGACCCTGATACGTCGGATGGTGACGCTGATACGTCGTCATCTTGCGATATCCGTAGTTCAGAGGAGTGTTCCATGAAGAAGTCTGGGTCGTCAACATTTGTTGGTTCTCTATTAAAGAATCCATGAGAATTCCCCTCAACATGCTCATGTTAACCTCGAAGTGTTTTCTGGCTCTTTCAACAAGCACCACTTCTGAGCTATGTGAGGTTCGTTGCACCTGCAACATAGCATTCCGACAGTTAAGCAGTCCCTTCCAGCAGCTCTACCCCAGCAACGGATTCACTGAAGGTTGTACCCCCCCCCCCCGGTCCACCACATCACAGAGGCCTAGTGCAGTCATATTATTTACAGCGTTGTCAGTCGTCAACTTTTCTACTTTTAGCCACCTCGACAGTTGTGAAGTATATATATATATTCAAGAAAATGTGCATAAAAGTAGCGATTTGAGACAAAATAAAAAATAGAGCATGAGAAATTCAAAATGTAAAATAAACAGAGGATGGTGAAAAAAATAGCAAACAGTAAGAAAAGATACAAAAAAAAAGACATAAAGCAAGAGAACTGCTAAAGATAAAATAAAATAGCAAATGGTGACCAGAAAATAATAATAAAAACACTATGGGAGAAAGTTGCCAAGAGAAGAAGAGAGATAGGTAGGTTAATTAAGTTTCAACAAAACAAACAAGGTAAAAAGAGTAAACAGGGTGAAAGCATAACCAGGAAAGGGTGTAGATGGAGAGATGGGTAAGAGTGGAGAATATAAGGGTCTGAAAGGAAAATAGGTTCATCCCCCTGGCTGGATCATGACCCCCTGCAACCCCTGAACCAGTAGCTTTAGGGGAGTCAAGTCTGGGAAAGCTTCACTTTAACATGATACTATTATTAGAATATTACCTGATCCGGCCAACCAAAAGAGGCGCTCTAACCACTTAATCCTTCATCTTCATCTTAATTTTAAGAGTTGCAGAAGAAAATTTGTTTATGGTTAGTAGCTAACTAATGGGAAAAGCCATATTTTTCATCCTTTGAAATCAATTCAATACAAAATTTCAAGCATCGTAATAAATATCATTGATCAGATTCTAGGTTAATTCTGAATATAGCTACAGCTAAACATTATCATTAAATATTTTTGTTAATTTTAAATTGAATGTGAATTATCTTTAGCTACTGAACCAATCATAGGCATAGCTAACTAATAAATTGATTGTCTTTACCATGTGGTAATCAACCAATGGGAAATATTCAAATCATGACCACATTAACAATGTCACATGGCAAGCACCAGATGTGAGTCAGCAAATAATACTGTTCCTCTTATGATAACCTATCTTAGGCAAGCGCCAATAAATGAATTTCCACATACCGTTTGTCTTTCAGATGGTTCACAAAACATCAAGTACTCTTTCAGCAAGCTCAAAATGAGTGAGTTGTTAAAAATTCCCTTGTGCATGATGGCCTGCAATCCATTCTGGAGATCCTTCATTATAGCTTCCTTCTTACAGGGGTATTTTTCAAGGACATCGGCCAGACATTTGATGTTTTCTTCCTTGAAAAATTTGAAGTGGGGGCCAAAGAACTCTTGCATCATGGTTGCCCTTTGGGCAGCAGTGGAAAATTCGGAGTAAGCAAGTTCAATCACCTGGCAAGCAATAGAGTGTTTGGTCAGTTTAACCACTTTGCCCTCTGTGGCATCAATGATCGCCTTGCGCTGCTCCTTAGAACCATGCCGAAGTATTTTCTGGAGGAAATGTTGCGAGTGTGTATCCTTCATGATGTCAAGCAACAATGGACCATTGTTGATCTCATCAAATAGAGTACTGCACACCGCAGCATCGCCATGGGCCACAAGGTGCTCGGCCATCCGCACGCCGCTTGCCTGTTTGATCCATACCTTGACATTGCCTGCAAAGAGCTTAGTAACTTCTCTGCAGAGCTCAAGACGGCGCTCCTTGGTGCAGCTGGTGTGACGAAGCTCTTCCCACAATTTAATGGCCTAGAAATTGAATAAGATATTAGAATAGTATGAACATGAACAAGGAGAAGAACCATTCATTTACCAACCACATGCAATTATATAATAAAATGTAAATTATTGATATTAAGAAAGAAATGTAGCAACTACATAAATTTTGGGCTAGACTATCAAAAGTAACTAGCTAGCTATCAAGATATCAATTTCAAAATAATTTAATGAACATAACACATTTACATTCATATATTAAAATAAATAAAAATCTCAGGATAACTATAAAAATTTAATGGTCTTCTTCACAGTGTCCCTATACAAGTTCAGATATAGAGGTCACTCCAAAGAAGAAATGCTTTGTGATAATCATTTTTCTTACCTTAGTGAAAGAGTTATACAGTTCCTCACCGCCTACTTTTCTTTGCTTCCTTTTCTTCTTCCTTTCTTTTGTTTCTTCTTTCATCTTATTCCAATTAGGCTTCTCGGCACCATCTTTTCCTTTAAAAGTTCCATGCTTTTGATGAGTTTTCTTGAATTCTGTATCCTGTGTTTTAGACTTCTTGAATGTCTTATGAATATCTTTCCCATCAGGTTCTGTCAAAGGAAACAATTATTTTTGGGGGTAAAATACAAGGAGTAACCTACTCTAACTCATCCCTTAATACATGAAACAAATCAAATTAGCTAATCCATCTGGACGAGTGTCAAAGTAAAGCAGCTGTGAAAATGCCTAATCTAGCTTCTCATTACACAACAAATATAACCCAGAATGAACTCTTATTCAATAATTTGACAATGTCTGTCACCCAGGGTGAATCAGATCTCCCTGCATCATCTGTAATGTGGATTTTTTTTCAACATGATTCACAGATAGCATTTCAGCATGACAATAAGGCCCAAAGTTTGAAAAAAAATCCAAGGGTATAGGATAGTTTACACATACTGTTATGGCACAAAGTTTGATACCAATCACATAATTTCACACGGATATGATACCAATCACATAATTTTCGTGGATACGATGTGCACATGTTTTACCTCTAGAGATTGTAAAGCCTCAAGATTCTGTCCAGGCAACCCCCTGGGCAATTGCACTTTCTAGATCTTGTTGTTGAGACACACCTGGCCCCCATCATAAAGCCGTCAATGTGCAGAGACCCACTCACATGTTGGAGTGAGAAAACAAAGTGTTGGTATATATTTGAAAAAAAAAACACTGAAGTATGAGGAGATTAATTTGGGCTTGCCAAATGTAGCAGCAGTTTTTTTGGTCCAACTTGATGTGTGGATTTTGGCTGTTTATAGACCTCCATCATATGGTGATCAGGAAAATTTTGATCTGATAAGTTTTGATTAGTGACTTATGTGTTGGTCGTGAGGTGGTTGTGTTGGAGGATTTCAACCTGCCCTCGGTGAAGTGGTTGGATGAGTTGGTGCAGGGAGAGAATGTTAGAAACATTTCTGGTCACTTGCCTTACCAGGCAAGTGTTGGGGGATTTCAACCTGACCTTGGTAAAGTGATCGGATGAGTTGGTGCAGGAAGAGAATGTGTCTTGAAGGATTAACTGTTTTTGGATTGCTTTGCATCTTGTATCTTGCATCAGTGGGTGGGGGAGCAGACTTTTCTTTTGTCCAGCAACCTTCTAGATATATTTTTTACTAGCCAGCTAGATCGTGTTGGGAATGTTGTTGTTTTGGCTTCTTTTCCAAGGTGTGCTCACTTGCCTGTTATTTGTGATTATTTGTTTGTGAAGGTCTAGGAGCCTAATGGTGCAAGACACTAAGCTCAGAAGTATTCTTACACCGGGGTAACTACAGCACTATTTCGGGAGCACTGTCGAGAATTGATTGACCTTTTGAATTTGTCTACCTGGGTGTTTATGAGGCATATAGTGTGTCCCTCACTATACTGAGGAGGCTAATAGACTTACATGTGCCTCTTGCTGGAGACTTGCCTAGGGTACCATGGTCTGTGAGGCCTCCCCATGGGTTGAAGGCAAGGAGAGCAAATGCGTGGGATGAGTACAAGATTTCAAGAAGGAGGTTTGGCAGAAATTATCAAAAAACTTTAGAGTCACTAGCAATCTTACTTGATCTCAACTGTCAGTTTTGAATTCCTGCTTTATTAAGCCAATCTCATAATGAGGAATAACTTATGCAATGACTTGCCAAAGCTGTTCCATTCTTATATAGCTACAAAGCAAGAAAAAAAGGTTGTCTTGGGGTTGGACCACTTGGTAATGCAGGTGGACAGCTGGTTGACAATCCACTGGGGATGGCTGAGCTCCTATCATCTGCCTTCTCTGACGTATATAGAGTGGATGTTCCTCCCAATCCTGCTCTTTCCCAGCTATTTGATGGCAAAATGAGAGAGTTTGCCATAAGGTCTTGGAATGTCCTTGACATTCTGGTGGGGCTCAATGTTAGTTCAGCAATGGGCATGGATGGACTCCACCCACAGTTGCTGAGGGAGTCTTCTGTGCAATTGACACAGCCTCTCTTATTACTCTTTAACCTTTCTCTGCAGAATGGAATGTTCCCTGATGCATGGGAGAGTTCATTGGTGATTCCAATTTTTAAAAGTAAATCTTGATATGATCCCCTGAACTATTGTCCAGGTAGCCTTACCTCTGTTTGCTGCAAGTTGATGAAGAGGATTGTTGCTGCCAAGCTGGTGGACTATTTAGAGTCTTAATAGCTCCTTTCTTCCAGACAGTTTAGATTTAGGAAGGCTGGATCAACAGAGAATTAAATGTTGCTGGTCTATTCGGATGTAGTCAAGTCTGTTGATGCGGGTTTTGTTGTAGATATGACCATGCTTGACTTTTCAAAGGCATTTGATGTTGTTTCCCATCCTATTTTGTTTCTGAAGTTGCAGCCTCTGGGAGTTTCAGAGGTTGTGTTGAGGTGGATTGGTACTTTTCTTCATTCTCGACTTATGTGTGTTGGGGTTGATGGAGTGAATAGTGAGCCGAGGGATGTTCTGAGTGGGGTTCCACAGGGTTCAGTCTTGGGTCCAGTCCTCTCTCATATATGTTAATTTTTTGATGGATGGCCTTGTATCTAAGTTTGGAACATATGCTGATGATTTTAAAATTTATTTGTCTTTCCAACATCATGATGTTGTTGGTGGTGTGTTTGCTTTGCAAGGAGACCTTGACAAAGTATTCCAGACAGCATCTTTATGGAATTTGTCATTGAACCCTAGCAAGTGTGATGTTTTATGTTTCAGAAGAAATTTTGCTGGATGGACTGGTCCTAGTGCTGAGGCTGTTTACACTCTTGGGAGTGCTTGTTTGGAGTTGCCAAGTTCAGCACAATTTGGGAGTTCATGTGGATGTTGGTCCTAAATTTCATGACTCTGTCAGAGGAGTTGTGAGACGAGCTGCTGGTCTTGGTAGTAATTTGCTTAGGTCGACAGTGAACAGAGGCCCAAATTTTGTGGTCACACTCTTTGTGGCACACGTCTGACCCATTCTTGATAACTGCTCCTGTGTGTGGAATCTTGATTATGTCCAGGATATGAAGTTGCTTGAGTCTGTTTAGAGGAGGTGGACCAAATAGGTACATGGTCTGTCTGAGATGTCCTATCATGACAGGCTGATGACTCTCAATTTGTTCTCAATCAAAGGCAGGTTACTGAGGAGTGACCTAATAAAGTATTGGAGAATTCTGTGTTGTGACACGGAGGGTTTTGATTTGTCCATTCTGTTCCAAAGGTTGCTGGATGGTAGGACACAAGGATATATGCACAAACTCTTGATGCCCCACAGTTCTGTGGATGTGGCAAGCAGGTTTTTTATTGTTTGATACATTAGGATATGGAATGAGCTGCCTGCTGCTTTTGTTGAGTCTTCTACCATTTCTGCTTTCAAGGCAGGGTTGGCTGAGTTTATTTGGGGAATCGGTTGTTCGAGTGCTAGGGTCATGGATTCCTGGTCGTGTTGGCAAGTTTGTGGTGTAATTTGTCCTGTTGTTTGTTTCTGGTTCATATAGATATATAAATAAATATTCATATATATAT
>SDVV010014213.1:0-14867 GCA_016164225.1 Gammarus roeselii | reverse complement strand
TATATAAACACGTAATAATATAAGTTGGGAATTAAAAGCAAATGACAACGAGCACTGGTATCTGTAACTTGATTTTTGCTATTACACCCGGCCCAGTGACTTCCGCATGTCTGAATATCAATTGTATTATTAAAATCACGCGGCCTTCGCATAACGACTACTCTATTATACTCATTGTACGACAATTTATTTCTATATTACCGATGTCATACGATACACAAACAAAGAATATAAATGTTTTTTCGCGAGATAAAACGCAAAATTCAAACATCAATGAATAAAAAGATGGGCCCATATCTGCTTCCATATGTTCAATTGCATTACCAAGTAATTCAGACCATCTAGTTTCTATTAACGAATTGCTTAAACCAACCGTCAGAAAGCGTTGTCCAGTTATGCAATCAGATGTGAAATTTATTTTTTACTGGACATATATTTCTCTCAAGCCTTAAGTGATTCCAATAGCCCCTGTGCTTGACGCAAAATGACACTTGACGCAAAATAATCAAAATTGTTTTCTGCATTATTGGTGAGTGATGCGAACAAAGATCAGAGAAAACACATTTTCCATTAACTGACTCACATTTCATCGTGAGTCACCCCTAACGTCCCGTTCTATCCCGTAAACAGTTTATTTTCCTTCACAAAAAATACCTCTCCATCATCCCTTCTATCCGTCACACCTACTCAGTTTGTCCTCCCAAAACACTTCGGCAAAACAGGCAGCCATAGAGAGGCTATGACAGTACAGAAGGCTCATCTGATTGCTCGGTAGTTCTACTGACAGCTCGGTAGCTTGCAAGCTGCTTTGTAGCGACCTAGGCAGCTCGGTTGCTCAGCTTACGGCTCACTAGCAGATCTGATAGCTCTGCAGCTCACTTGGGAGCTCGGCAACTGATCCGACTATTCATTTGGTCACTTAACAGATCGGGGGGATCCCATGGACGGACAAATTTATAAGGTACTCAGAAATAGTCTTTCGACTTCTCATATATAATTTTTTGGGAACGCAATGCAAGTAATTTATTGCAAAAATAAATTTCGATTTGAATGATATTTGATTCATATTATTTATTTTGTTTGAAAACTCAATCTGAGCATCACTCAGGTAAATATAGCAATCCGATTTACTCATTTCGGCCAACTAAATAAAGCCGAAAGCTTTGTATCAAAATCGTTTAACTGCAATCATCTATACCCACGTGATTTTTCCTCTGGCATTCTCCTAAAACGGGATGGGGCACAAAGATCATTCACAGCATAACTGTGAGTATAGTTCTGTATACCAGAAAAGTATTTAAAGCTATGCTTCGACACTACATGATACACTGTATTTTAATTCATCATGTTTTGGAACGGCGCATTTCGGCAATCAAAGTGAGTTTCTGGCATTGAAGGCTATGAGTCCGACGGGCATGAACCTGCAGGAACTTAGGAAGTTGAAAAGTATTTAAAACTATGCTTCGACACTAAATGATACACTGTATTTTAATTCATCATGTTTTGGAACGGCGCATTTCAGCAATCAAAGTGAATTTCTGGCATTGAAGGCAATGAGTCCGACGGGCATGAACCTGCAGGAACTTAGGAAGTTGACTTAACACTATTGATTTGTAGGATACCCGCCATCATATGAAGCGTTCCTAACACTTTTTAAAGCATTTTACCATACTTGGTTGATTAGATTTCCAGTTATGGGACAATATATGTTAAGGTGCTGGTTATTAGGTACTTAAATACTGGTAGCAATTGCCGTAGATTTCCTCGCAATATCTGCATCCCTAGTGACTGATCTTGTTACTAATCCAAGAAAATATGACGCAGCACTGGACTAGTTGGAATGATATTAAGAGATATAACCAAGTTCAGAGGGAATTAATGTGT
This sequence comes from Gammarus roeselii, assembly GCA_016164225.1. Lineage (NCBI taxonomy): Eukaryota > Metazoa > Arthropoda > Malacostraca > Amphipoda > Gammaridae > Gammarus > Gammarus roeselii. The sequence goes on along the minus strand of SDVV010014213.1, from coordinate 12,983 downwards.
TCATATCCTGCTAGTATTGAGTACCGTTGAGGATTACATACAGGACGGATTCAGTTTCGTCAAAAAGTTGAATGGATTATATTCGGGTCATGGACTATCAAAACTTTAGAAGCAGATATTGAATCGGAGTTTGGTCCTATCTCTTTTGCGTTGCAGCGCTTGACTTCCCTATCAACCCTTGAGAAAGTATATCGGAGCCATCCATTACTTCAAAAAGATGACAGACTTCTCGACACGGATTTGATTATTGAATACGGCTGCGGCAGATGACCGGAAGCATGATCTTATTTCGACGACTATGAAATATCAGGATACGTGACAGTTGTAAAGCTAACACGATAAATGTCAGGTAAGACGGATTCGAATAGTGGCTTAGAGTAAGAAATTAGGTCCATTAAAATCAAACAGAGAAGCTGCAAATTCATAAGTTCAACGCAAAACATTGGAGTGGTCTAATTTGATGGGATTCGAGATTGAGAATCGATACAATAATTTAATCAATTCTCAACAGGTTTCAAGTCAACAGCTATTTCATTAAATTCTAGCGCAAAATCAATTCAAATCGCACGAGCAATGATTTTTGTTTAATTTCCTATGGAAAATTCTTTCACCATATGTAAGAAAATTCCTTCTGCGAGGGAGATAAATAACGACCAGCACTGAATTGCTTTTGTCCAGCTCCATCACTCCAGCTAATGAGCAGCATTTACAGATCCTCACATAAGATACTCTCTACATAATTTTGAGCTCGATGATGTTCGACTGACTACAAATTACTACGAAGTGGTTGCAGTGCTTGTATTATGGACCTCAGTAAAAAGCTTAGCAGCATAACCGAGGGATCGGTGTTCCGTATACTCTGGTTCGCTACTGCATTTACTCTCTGTAAAAGGTGTTATTTTCTGTGCAATTCACGCTGCAAGCAATCATGCACGATTAAGTATAATCTAAAACTTTCTATCTTATTGCAATAAATCTTTCGAGGAAAACATCAGCATTTTTCATTGAACGATTATTGCCTCCAGGTTGCGTGAATCAAATGTGAATAAGATACGTTTCTGTGAAGATGTCCCGTCAAGAATCATATATGATGATGATTAGTTAAATAATGGTATTGAATGATCTCCGCTTCTCAGCTTGTTTTGATATATTTTATTTCAATTGTCCACTTTATAACAGCATCAAAATCGAGCATTATCCACTCAAAAGTTTATATTGCAACGAGTGTTTGATTATTTTAATGTCGATCACTTGCAGATCTTTGCACCAGAATTTCTAAACACATTCGTTAAACAGTAATCGGTCTCTTGTAGTGCCTTAATTGTTCGTTTCAATAGTACTGCATGCATATTCAATGCACAGTAACCGGTGAAATCACTCACCATCGGATATTACAAAGCGTTTCATTCGTTTTTTATTTAGGATTTACCTTACTCAGTGGAAATAATATAGGGAGTGACTTCTCTAAATTGTATTTGCAGTAATCCCTTCATGAAATATAACGACAGCAATCGATATCAAGAGCAATCGATAGCAATCGATATCATAGAGTAACCTTAAACAAATTCTGTTGTTTGTGAATTAAATCAAGACTTATTGCATCGCATTTCTCCACAATACTCATTTGTGTCGCAATTGAAGTGTGCATACGCAAAACATATGAACTTAGACGTTCAGTGCCTAGCGTGGGGTATAAACCAGTTTTATTAATAAACCAGTTTTCATAATTTTTTTTCATTTTTTATTTGGGTGTAATATTTTTCTATTTGTGCTTTCAATAAATTGGAAACTGTACGCAACCGTTGCTGTATTTTTATTAATTGTAACATGAAATTCGAAATTATTAATTGCAGTCGGAAAACTTCATCATCATTCCTGGCGATTATGTTCGACATGCAATTTTGGCGAACGATTAGTAGGCATCTACGGAAGGAGCGGTGCTCATTCTGTATATATATATTTTTTGTTTGTAGCTATTAAATTAGTTCATTTGAACACATTGGAGGAACAAACATATTCAAACACGCTGTTATAGAGTTTACTTTTTTTGAAACGGCCTTTGACCAATGAACAAAGGCCGTTTATAATCAACTTTATGTGCTACAGTATCAATATGTCACTGGTGACTTTGCTGGTATACGTTATTTTTTATCAAATGTAAAACGTCGTGCGATATTTCATGCTTGAAAAATAAATAACTTATCTTGTTCCTCAGTAATGTTCAGGTGTGAACATAGGACCTGGACTATTCTTGAATCGGGGAATACTTCCTCCCCGACCGCGCTGTCGGGGAGGAAGTCCGTGACAGCGCTGTAAGTGCTGTCATAAGCTGGAGTGATGCACCTGGATGAAAAGTGGAGTGATGGTCTCTATTTCGCTCGCTGGCAGAAGAAATGTGAAAAAATCGATGCTTGTGCGATTTGAATTGATATTGTGCTAGAATTAAATGAAGAGAGCTTCTGAATTTTAACCTGTTGAGAATCGCCTAATTTATTGATTCGATTCTCAAACTCGAAACCTACCAAATTAGACCTCTACCACTTAGGATTTAGTAGCTTCTCTGTTTGACTTAAATGGGAGATTATTTCTTACTCTAAGCTTCGATTCGAATCAATATTTACTGACAGTTATCGTGTCAATTTTACAACTGACGCGTAACTTGATATTTCATAATCGTGGATATAATATCATGCCTCCGGTCACCTCCAGCAGGCGTTTTCAATAATCAAATCCGTGTCGAGAAGTCTGTCATCTCTTGAAGTCGTCTAATAAAAGGCTAGTCATAAAATAAAGGACTGAATGGTTCGGACAAACTTTCTCACGTGTTGATAGGAAAGTCAAGCGCTGCAACGCAAAAGTGATAGGACCGAATTATCGATTCTACGTTTGCTTCTAAAATGTGGATAGTCCTTGACGCAATATAAATCCCTCCACCTTTCTGACGAAACGGAATCCTTACTTTATGTAATCATCAGCCGGACTTATTACTTGCAGTATATGAAAAAAATGTTATTATTTTCCCTGTAGTCTCTAAGAGTTTTCTAATTGGAATTCTCAATTCTAGACGCTGCCTCAATGAGAAGATAATGTGCATCCCATTTTGTATTTCGTGTTTGACACTTAGTAGAGCAAAACAGTCACAAGATGACAACATTATATAAATATATTTTAAAATGTATTTTGCTGGCTGACTTATTCTAATAATAACAAAAATCCGTTTCATTTGATAAGCAACGATAATGGAAATTGACAATAGAGTGAGCTACCATTGAAATATATAACTCAGGTTGTTCTTTTCTTGAACACTGATTGTGTTCGTCAAAAAAATGGTGGAAAAAATTAGCCTCTGGGGAACGTTAAACCAATGACTATACCTCGTCTGTTTCTCAGGTAAGGTCAACAGAATCAACAGCACTTGCCTCCAACTTGTCTTCTATTGGCTCAGTCCAGTACAATTGCTGAATAATTACCCCTTATTTTGTGACGTTATCAAACCCTCCTATCTTTGAAAAACTCAAGTTGGTCGTAACGTTTTCGCTGGTTGACATTGTGTGGGAACATTGGTTATGGATAATCGAGTGTATTTGATTACACTTCTCAATAGATTCTCACTATATCACAATAAAAACCGTACTCAAAGTAACGGAGATGAAATCAATTTTGATTCAATAAAAGAAAAACATCCAAAAAATTAAACATTCAGGTTTAATTTGAATGCAACAGTGACCGCAAGTTCTGATAACTGTCGTCTGGACCCGTAAATAGTTTTAAAGACTATTAGAAATTAGCTGTGAGTATTCGGTGGAATGCAGAACATTATCACAGGGAACAATTGAACGATCATTTCGAAATATTTGAACGATCGTTTCGGAACATTTTCGTCAAAATTTCAGCAAGCTCGTGTAAAAATCTGACGAAGTGAGTAAAAATTCTGTAGACCGTGTGAAAATAAAGTGATACAACGTAATATGTTGGATAAATTCATTAATACGTTTGAAAAAGCACTTGGCAGCTATTTACTGTGTTCTGTTAAAGAACTCTTCAACAATAGTATAGATCGAAAACCAAATGAAATCGTTTTGTAGCGTAACTTAGTTACCAACCGGTTGGAAAATAAATAGATTATTCACATTCAGGAATTTAAATAAAGGAATACTGAATTTAATGATTGAAGGAGCATGATTGTGGGATTAGTCATCATCATGGTGGAACAGAACATATTGTTTCTTCATGAACAACATATCAAAACGCATCTTCTGATTGCATGCATGATCACCATTTCTACAACCGGCTCTGTTGGCGATAATGAAAGGAATGGATTGGAAAGTAATATTCTTTAATTATTTATTGATCATGTGCCTTACATCTTCAATGGTACCGAAAGAGACGTTGGGATAATATTTAGGGAACACAAAGATCCAATCTCATCGTAGTGTTGCAAAAACGTGAGACTGTAAGAATTCAGACTTAGGTGATAGAACGCCTTACTGACTGATTTGAGTATCAACGAGCCCTGCAATAACCATGTCTGATTTACTGCAGCTATTGAAAACAGAAATTGATCAACCGTCTTCCCAACAACAGCTTCTCCAACTGATTCGCCAGTCCCTCTGGTTGACGTGAATGGAGCCAGAATGTCACGCTTATGTAATAGAGGTCCAAACAACGCTACGAATTGTTTACTACTATTTATGAACAAATTAACAGTTAGAATCTCTACAGCGACAAAGTTAAAATTGTTTATATCATTTGCAGACTGAAAAATAGTACATCATAAATGGATAGAAGGTTACCTATAAAACAACGTACATTAAAATTCGAAATTCTTAGAATGGGGATATATATGATACTTTTTTATTTTGTTTTACATTTGTATTACTATTTCATTGTATATGATCATATGTTCTTCGGCCTATATTTTTTTGGTCTCTATATTTTAATAAGTGCAAGCAATTGTATTTGTGATTTCGTATATTTGTTCATGCAATTATATTTCTATAGAATCTGTGGGAATGACTAGTGAATTGTTGATCAACAAATGACATTCAATAATTGACTTAAAAATATCTCTTCCTAAATATGATATTCCCCTCTATAAGATATTTATTTTGATACTTTCTTGTTGCACACTCATTGAACACGTATGTTTTTACCAAGGACACACTTTTTGTTTATGATGTTGTATACCTGGAACCAATCGTTTTGTGCACCAATACAAGCAAATGCGTGCACCAATACAAGCAAATGCGTGTCGCTGCAACGAAAAGAGCAGTTGAAGCGCCAGAAGAAACTCATTCTTCGCCAACCCCGATGCTGTATTTTACACAGGATGTCAGCTGCAGTTTCAAGCGAGTCGATACTGGGTTTCAATTGAGAGAAATGAGGACAATGAGGACGAGAAATGAGGATGATGAGGCTGTCAAGAAATTGGGTGGCAGGAAACACAAGAGAAGGAAGGACACTGCTTTTATCTAGGAGCAAGATATTTTCGTTGTATTTTTTTGCCTCTTTTCATCACGGAATAGTTGCATGTCAATCACTATACATGTATATGAAGTCGTCATATTTCATTTATTGTTTGTGATTGGAGAAAAACGATAGGCTATCAGTTACAACTTCCTGAACAATTCATTTGTGTTAATTCATTTATTTTATAAGATTCAACGCCAATTAATCGAAGACCGATGTATTCGTATATGAGATAAATATCATGTAATGTATATGTAATTCAAGCTTAGAAGATTCTTAGCAACCAATAAATTCTGCGCAAGATCATCTTTTCCTGGTTTTTCATAAATGTTTTCACTACGATTGTTAAAAAAATCGGGAATTGAGGAATTCTTTTCTTTTCAGGAGGTCTCATACGGCCAGATTCTGTTTTGCCTTGGCCGGCACACATCCGAAGAAAACGTACCAACACTATATATTATTAAAATTGGTCTGAGAACCGGTATTTGAGATAGGATGGTCCGACTCTAGAAGCTCACACTCTGTCAGTGAGTGAATGCAACTATAAATATTTCCCCTGCTGTTGAAATATTTTTGAACAAAATAATATCCGGATTCCAGTAAAGTAAAAACAACGATGTCTCAAACACGTTTTTTTTTCATCTGATAGCAAAACTATCGGATGAAAAATAAACCAAACCTATTGTGAAATGACATTATTTCACGGTTGAGTCAATCCAATGTTCATGTTGGCCTCCCCAGTAAACAATTGTTCTGGAGCGACGGGTTAGGACTTGCTTAGATTGTACCAAAACATTCAGTTATTAGAAGGTTAACGAAAAATTGAGAGGACATAATGCCTGTGATGTAATTATCGATTCTATTAGGGCAAGTATTCTTTGACGCCGGGCCACTAGAACAGGTCTTTCTGATTCCGTGGTACTGATGCAGTCGAGTCCCAAGAAACAAACCGTTTTGCTGGACGGTTCTGTCCGGAAATCATCCTCATCCTGAACGAGTCTCATAAAATCGCTCCGTTTTCCGCCATATCTCATAACCGAATTCCATGACTCCAGTGCTGGTCCATTTCCATAGATTAGTAATATAATGATCAGGCTACCCGCATTCAAATGGTGCAAAAACTGGAAATCAACTCAACCTGGTATGATAAAATATCTGTGTTTTTTTTGTGTTAGGACCGCTTCATTTGATGGCGGGTATCTTGCAAAACCCCAGCGTTAAGTGATCTCCCTAAGTTCCTGCAGGGTCATGCCCGCCAGGCTCCAGCCGTCAATGCCCAAACCTGAATTTGATTGCTGAAATACGCCGTTTCATAACAAGATCAATTATTAGACAATGTTCTCTATAGAGTCAAAATATATTTTGAAATAACATTCTGGGATTTTGACCTATACTCGCAGCTATAAATTGAGTGATCATTGCTTCCAATCCCTTTTCAAGAGAATGCCGGAAGATAAATCGCGTGAGTATTGAAGATTACAGTTATTCTATTCATACACAAAGCTTTCGACTTCGATTGGTTGGCCTAATTGAGTATATCAACTTATTATATTTATCCGGGTGATGTTTGTATTGTTGTTTAACAAAGTTAGTTAAAATGAATATAGTGTCATCAAGTCATTGTTTGTAATGTATTATATTAGCATGACGTTTAAAAACCATTATATCTGTAAAGTCGAACCCGTATTTATGAGTAATTTATATAATGGTCTAGCACTTAGAACGGTCACTTCATAATGGTAAATTGTTGGCTGGTATTGTACTCTGTCTAGTTCGTGTGAGTTTCAGAGATTCTTTTTCAAGTAGTTGGTTGGTCGTATTATAACAAGATTTGTTTAACGCAAAATTCTGCCTTAACTTTGACAGAAGAATAATGGTTTTATACGCACACTACCACTAGAGCACATGCAGCCACCATGCCCATTAGGCAGGTGAGCAACCAACCGTCAGTTGAGCCACCCTCTCGTCTGGCAACCTGTCAATTCGTCGAATAACCTTTCAGCCCGTCAGGTGGGGTGCCAACCCGTCATGTGAGCCCCAAATCCGTCAGGAATGTGGTCACTAATGTGGTCAACAGGTGACCTGCCAACCCATCAGATGGGTTACCAACACGTCACATAAGCCACCAGCCCGTCATCTGACACGTATATTCGTCAGGCGAGCTCTCGATCCGTCAGGAGAGTAACCAAGCCGCCAGGTGAGATTCAGACCCGTCATGTGAGCTACCGACCCGGCAGGTAGGCTACTGACACGTCTGGTCAGCTACCGAGCTGTTAGGAGAGACACCGATCCATCAGACGATCAACCTGCCCGTTAGGTTAGCCACCGACCTGGCAGTTGAGCTACCGACGTTTCAGTTAAGCTATCAAGCCGACAGACGAGCTAATAGCCCCTCAGATAAACTTCCATCCTGCTAGGCGAGATATCAAGCTGTCATGTGATGCAACCGAGCTGCTAGGTGACCAAACGAGTTGTCAGATGACCAGCCGAGGTACCAATTCAGCTTCCGAGCTGCCATAGGAGTTACAGAGCCGTCCTGTGAGCAACCGAGCTACAAAGCACCCTGCAAGTTACCGAGCCGTCAGGTGAGCTACTGAGCAATCAAGGAAGCCGTCTCGCCTGTAATAGCCTGTCCATGGCTACCTGATTTTTTCCAGGAGTGTGTCGGGAGTATAAATTGAGTAGGAGTGGCGGATAGATGGGATGATTCAGAGGAATATTTCGTGATAGAAAATAAACTGTTGACGGGTTACAAAAGTGATGTTATGAGGGGCTCATGATGATATGAATTACTCTAATGTACCAGAAATAGTGGTAATGGAGTACTGTTAATGTAAATTGTGTCCTTCTGATCTATGTTCGCATCCCTCAAAATGAATGAACTAAGCAATTAGGATTATTTTGCGTCAAGTGTCATCATTGGTCAAGTTAAGATTCCAGCACCAAGCGTAATTTGGTCTATGCACACGGGCTATTGGAATCAACGAAGGCTGCAAAGGAATAGACTGCATAACCTGAACGACATTTTCTGCCCGTTGGTGAAAACTATTAGTTAATTGAAACGAAAAGGTTGGGATTTTCTTGAGCTGCATTTGAACTCTTTTGAAGCTATTATGATGTCAACTTTTCATTCAATGATGTTTGAGTTTTGCGTTCTCTCACTAAAAAAATACTCATATTCCTTGTTTTTGTGTCGTATGATACCGATGATACAGAGATAAATATTTTTCAATATTGAATATGACCGAGTAGCTATTATATGAAGGAGGGAAAATTTTCAATAAAACAATTGATATTTAAACAGGCAGTTGTCGCAATGCTGAATATAAAATGTAAAAACTAAAAACTGGTGCCGGTGCTTGTTGTCATATGTTTCCTAATTTTTTGACTTTCAGTCCTTCCGAAATGTAGAGCATGCTGGAATAAAAAATGCTGGAGACGTTGTTGATGGGTTTGATAGTGAGAAAGTCACTGTTACAACGTTTGTGCACTTTAGCAAAGCCTTTGATTATGCGAATCAGTAGAATACGGTTCCGAAATTCCAGCATTGTGGTGATAGTTCTATTGATAAGAGCCGGATAAAAAGTAATCTTCTCGATAGAAAACGCCTGGTGAGTTGGCATAAACCACCATCATCAGTCAGGAGACAAAATAAAGGAGTACCTCATGGGTCGATCCTTGTGTCTTTGTTCTTCTTTGTCTATATTAATGACATTGTAAACACTAACGACAGGGTATCCTTTGCACTTTCTGCAAATGATACAACAGTTTTTTGACCGGAAAAAATCTGGTTCACATCCAACAAGCTGACGCTAAATGTCGACTAGGCTCTGGTCGAGATGTTTTAGAGGGAGATAATACACGTCCCTAATTGACAAGTTGAATTGAAAGGTCAACCGGTTGCATAAGTAGCAACGACAAAGTTTCTCGGTGTAATAGTACATCAGAGACTAAACTGGAAAGATAACGTCCCATTTGTTGACGGGGAAATCTTCCAAATCGTGTTGCCTCTATTGCAAAATTAGAAAAAGTTTCACGCCTGATAAAATACTCCTGTACTATGGCCTTATTCATCATCTTCTGACGTATTGTGTAAACGTGTGTGCTTTTACCTACAAAAAAAACTAAGACCTATCGTTCTTAGTCAAAAGCGTGTCATCAGAACACTATCACATACCAGTAGACGTGACCACATGTTGCCTCTCTATTATCAGTGGAGTATTCGTACAATACCTCCCACCATTAATTTTTCCCGTGCGGTGTTTGTCGTCAAAGCTTTGAATCATTTAACTTGCATTGCTAACAAATATTTTCAATACAGTTATTTATATGTAGGATATTCGTATCAATGCGAATTGGCGAATTCCCCGTAACTCGTCTACACAGTCCCAAACAATTTTAAAATACCAAGTTTCCAAAACTTGATAGCTTAACTGAAAGGACGGGTAAAAGTATACCTACCTTCAGATGTAAACAGAAATTATACCTGTGTGAACTTGTACGTGGAGAAATACTTGAATTGTAATTGACTTCTGCTGTGCAATTGACCGTATAAACTATTTGTGATTCAAAAGTTCCCTGTTATAAATACATTCATGTTATTTTTTTCCCGTTACATATCTATGCTCAGATTTTCAATTATCCTTTCATTTAGTATAACCATCTATCATTAGTCATTGGATGTTTTTGTTTCGTGAGAATATGTAACACGTCATGCTAACTATGCAGTTGGTTTCAAAACTGGTGTCATCGTGTGCCAAACAATAGGTGCGTAATGTAAAAGAAAACCACAGGTGTGGCATTTGCTACTCTTTTTTTTCATTAAATGTTTAGTTATCTTGAAATCAATAGTCAAATGTAACGACTTTATCTGTATCGACATAGTAAACAGTGGAGAACAGAGAATGTCCTCCAACAATGTCCTTCGGTTGCAAGGATGTACAGGGAAACTTAATCCCCCACATTAGTAATAAGTTATTATTAAATTCATCTAAGAAGCGAACGATGTTTTCAGAACCGCTCACGTTGGCGAAGACTTGGTACGTATCATAAGTGTTTTCTCATAATTGCGTATTTTTTTCCACATGTCATAATAACAAAGTGTTCTTAAAATATTTAAATGCCTAAAAGAACGATTGTTTTTTTCAATTATTCCAGTTCAATCTATGTTTCGGGTGTTCCGCTCCCTCGAGTGCTGAGCCAGTTTCCGAGCAGAACTGTTCTTCGCCTCTACATTTCATTCATTCGTATGCATGCAGAGAACATGCAGAACATGCATACAATGTGGGCGTGTAGCGAAGTAATCGTGTCGAAACTCTCAGGCCTTGCCAAAAATCACAAATCTCATTCCCCCCAAGTGTTTCCTTCTCTCGAAAACAACAAAAATGGAATATAACATCCCCTCACTTCATCCACGGGACCAAAAGAAAACCCAACAGAATCGAACCCAAACAATTGCGCGTGTCGACAAGTTCCTGGCGGAAGTGGCGGATGGAACAGGAAAAAGTATCAACTGTTGGGACTCAAAATATGAATAGAAGAGCGTCGGCGCAGTAACAGTAGAGGCAGAAATCTTTCGCAAAACTAGTAACAACCGACCTTTGTTGAAATGAGAAAGTAACTGTCTCCAATTTACGTATTTGTATTTTAAACGGTTTTTGAATTGGTCTGTAGCTTATCTTGCTGGAAATCACCAGCGACGAGAACTCTACCAATCTCAATTATGCGCAATACGATGTACAATAGAATTAATTTGTACAATGTTAAATCAGCATACATACGAGCTTGACCTCAGTAAATACTTCAATGCACGTGTCATTGTCCCAACAGCTGCTGACTGTGAGGTCGTGCAAATTACACGATTTTGTCAGGCCCGTGAAACACTGCAATACAGTGCTACAAATTCGCTCTCACCTATGCCAGACTTTGGATCCGAACGGGTCCTCCACTGGTCTCATGTGTTTCTCTTATTCAAATCCCTACGTTCATATCTTCCTTCTGTATGATTTCACACATAACACATTTTTAGGCCGTTCTTAAATCGTACACCTGAAGTCATATCAATAATGTATAGAAAAATTGTTGTATCTCTCAAATATCACTCTCATTGTGAGACGATACTGTAGCAACACTGGTGAGCTACGTGAAAATTAATAGCCGACGAGTATCAAATGAAAGAGCAGAATTGGTAAGAAACGTGTCTTAATGTGTTCTTTCAAAATTAAACTCGAACAATCACTCTAGGAAATGTGTGAACTAAAATTATTCGCCACTCATCACTACAGTCCCGCTTTAGCACAGTGTCGGGCATGCTTATGTCTCCACCAACAAGCGTTCCAGTATCATGTTCTCCTCTTCCGCCGCCAGTCGCAAGGTGACGTCAAGTACCGCGCTCCAAGCCACCGTTACTTCCCGGCGTTATGGTTGCGTATTTATGGAGAAAGTGACTATCAAAAATCGCTTGCTTCCTTAACAAGGAAACATTGGAATGGCACTCGGCGACGGAGATGGCAGATTGATGAAAACATATTTGTAAATTGGAATCGAAAGTTGAATACATTATATGGGCTCAATTGCTTCAATCTTGGAAGGGGCTGAATGAAATTAAAGCTAGAACTGAGTAATGGTGGCATTTCAAATTAATTTTGTCAGGAACACTGAAACTCGTATATATACGACCCTCCACGTCATAAACCCGTAACATTATATCATATAGATACCAACTTACTCACTTCCACAACGGTTTAATTGAACAACAAGAATCAAGTATCACCAAGATGTTCAAAACCAATAAACAATTTGGGCAGATAGTACCCCGAGAAACCGTAATCAAATTTCAGGAAATGAATCTGTCAATTTACTCCCTAGATGGGAAGCATGATATAACAAAATAAAGTACAACACTGTCAACCGGGCTGTATTACTCTGAGGTTACAATTCATTGAGGGTGAAATTCATCTTCGAATAAGTGAATTGTACATCAGCTGGACCAGTACAGGAGGACATATAAGCGATTCGTCCACTTCAGTCCTCTTTAAATAGGTCAAGTGAAGGTTGTCTGATAGGACAATGAGCCTCGGGCATGGATCACCCAGTGGTGGAACCTGGCTCTGAAAGATGGTGCAGATAAGTGAATGATCGTCGTAAGTTGAAGACTTTTACTTTTTTCTATGTTTTCTGTAAGATGCGGGAGTGCCGTTGGTCGATCAGGAGCGGCATTGTGACGGCGCAATATAAAGAATTATGGAAAATAAGGATGATTGTTCTAGGTAATGCACATTGGAATGGATTATGTCAGCTCATGGTCGTCGTGATTTGATATTGTGAGATGAGATGATTGTGAATTGTGTTTATTTCCTATGAAGCTGTCATGAGTATTTAGCAAAATAAACAACATTTGAAGAAATATGGTGACATTAAAGAACGTGAACAATACATTTTTATTTTTAAGTAATATTAATTCAGTTAATATACTAAATTCTGTTGAAATATCCAGTTTCCTAGTTGAATTGAAA
>SDVV010014212.1:4431-14867 GCA_016164225.1 Gammarus roeselii | reverse complement strand
CCCCCCCCCCCCGTCCTGGGACCTTGGATAGCGGAGGATTTACCCTGCTCCTGCCTTTTTACCCACTTGACTCACTTGACAAAGAGGCTGAAGATGAACCTGCAGACAACGGGCCATAAGTTGGTCATTAGATGTATACATGAACATCCCCAGACCCCCAGCATGCCCCACCCAGTCTCCAGTCCAGGCTGGAAACACACAAGGGAGCCTTGCTCTCAATCCCTAGAATAGGTTTTGCTTAATAATGTGGCAGCATGACAGAAATTTGTCAAAGGAACCTGGCCAAAGGAGAAAGCTTTGCTCAAACCTAACTCCTACTTTTAGTAATTTTTCCTCACTGATCTAGCTAATGAGTTGGAATAGCTGGTAGTAATTTTGGTATTGTTTGTTATGTATTCTATCCATATAGCAAAATCACCTGAATAAAGCATTTTTTCATTAGCTACTTGAAAAGTATTTCCCTAAGAAGTTGCAAACTACATGTGTGGAAATTATAATTCCAGACCATGAAATGGATCAAAATTGAACTGATTTGATCAAACATCAACACTAACTGAACAGGACAATATGATGAAAGTTATAAACTCTAGCAACTGGTTTTCTGCATATATCTCAACATGTGTACATTTAAATATTTTATCTTACAGATTTGCAAGATAACCCAAGAGACAAACTAGACTTTTCTTCAAGCAAATGTACTGGTGGAAGTGTACCTCTTGAGCTGGTTTTCATAAAAGAGGAGAAAGAAGAGGAAATAGCTGAAGATAATTCTTGTTCAGTAAAGCAGGAGTCATCTCATGGCAAAAAACAGGATTTGTTGAATGATGTCAAGGTAAGTTATAGTCCTGTATTTTTTTCTTGAAAAAAAAATCATCTTACTTCAGCCAGTCCATGTGCAGCCCTCTGAATTACGATTTTGTAAGTTTGACTTTTGTTCACTGCAAGATCATGGAAAATATTGTGGTTTCTCCCCTGATGAATTTCCTGAAGGATGGCAGGGTCATTTACAAAGGATCAACTACTTTTGATAAAGCTAGAGCTTTTTTATGGTTCTAGTTTATTTTGCCAAAGGTCCAAGGCTATTGATGTCTGAACTCGTCTCGCATTGTTCTGCTGTCACTGCTCACTTAAATAGGTGCTGATGCTATTTAATGATTAAATTGGTTCATTTGTAATTGTTTTTCTCTTTGAAAGTGCTGTTTCTGGAGCGATAGTGAGAAATGTAATGTCATAATAGTGTTTGTTCCTAAGGGTCTAATATTCAGTTGAATTTTTTTCAAGTTTATTTGAACACTGTGACTGATTGTTGTTTCTTAATTATAGATTTTTGATAACCACAAATTCTTGCTCTAGTGTAAACAAAATAAGTTAACAATTAAAGTTCCACAGGAAATGGGAACAATAATAATATTCTGCTCTGTTTGAGAGAGCTCCGGATGTTGGCACTCATGGGCATCCTTTCAAGCTGGTGGTTCCTCGCTGTCAGACAGACTATAAACGGAGATTCTTTTATTCTCGCTGTGTGCAGATTTGGAACCGGCTGCCCGCTGATGTGGTGCAGTGTGATTCACTTTGCGGTTTCAAGAGGGCCCTGGCGTAGGAATTGGGGGCAGTGTTGTATGAGTTTTGCTAGACTAAACTTGATGTGATGTTGTTGCTTTGTTTGTGTTGTAGACAGTTGTGTGCAGTTGTTGACTGTCTTCATTGTTTTGTTTTCTTTGGACCTATTGAGCGCATTCCAACCAGCGTCCTGCTGCAGTACTTGTACAGTGCTGTTCATTTTGATTGCTGGCGCGCTGAGGTGTACTGCCTCCCATGCCTGCATGCCCTGTTGGTGGGGCTCTTGGGGCTGTGGGGGGCTGCAAAGGTGAGATACAAAGGTGAATAAGTTTTCACTTGAAATGTAACCTTAGTGGCAATTTAATTTTGAGAAATCTTATAGCTATATATTTTCCAAATAAAATACTGTAATGAAAATCCCTTCCCTTGTGGGAAAATTATATTTTATTTCTGCGTTATTGACAGACCATTATCAATTGAAGATTGAAAAGAATCTTGAATAATGATTTTTATTTGCTATAGCTATATTTAAACTTGGTGTCAGTTTGAGTTCAAAAATTCATTAGGAAGGTTTGTCAAGATATAATAGCAACCCTTATAAAGAACCATATTAACTTGAATTCCACATTGGTATGGTAAAGTGTCTTGTTTCTTTGTTTTTGACTGACCGAAAATTAATTTTCTTCTGCTATTGTACTTACGAAAAGAAAATCTTGATGGTTGGGAGTGAGATTTTTACAACAGTATTTCTGTGGCAACATATCTGAATAAGATCAAAGGATTGAAGTGAACAGCTTTTTGACTACATCATAAGGAAAGTTCAAACTATAAATTCAGTTTTCTTGTTCTCTATGTAGGAAATTTTCAGAAGGTATGACATGTTTCTCAATGCCTGATGAATTAAGGTCCCTTGAGAACCTTTTATTTTATGAACATGGCAAATGCAATTAAACTACAATCAATGACATATCTGTGTGTAGAATGAAATGAACAAATATTGGAAAGAAGTAAAACAAAGATGTACGTGAGTTGGTAAGTGAATATGTCCCTACAATGTTCACTTGGCTTGTGTTGTGCTGGCTGAGTGTCGAGGGAGGAACTAGTGCCTGGGATACAGGACTAACCTAGTGAGAGCTGCTGGGCCCTGTTACTAGCATTGGTCTCTGAGCTGGCTCAGAACCCAGGAGGGAAGGATGGCTTATTACTAGTCCTTAATGGGCTGGAAAA
Organism: Gammarus roeselii; assembly: GCA_016164225.1. Taxonomy (NCBI): domain Eukaryota; kingdom Metazoa; phylum Arthropoda; class Malacostraca; order Amphipoda; family Gammaridae; genus Gammarus; species Gammarus roeselii. The sequence goes on along the minus strand of SDVV010014212.1, from coordinate 12,080 downwards.
TTTAGTGTGTAGACAAGTTTCACGACTTGAAGGAAAAATGTATTGCAGTTGTTCACCATTGTCAGGGGAAAGGGTTGTAGACTATTTTTCAATGTACGGTGCCTTATTATGATGTTTTTTGCTCTAAGAATAGGAATGCAAGGTATTATTGTTTATAAAATTTTCAATGACATTTTTGGCAAGTATATATATTGTTTTCATTAGTATTTTTTTTTTTCAGGAATAAACATTTAATGTCATCAGGAATACCTGATGTTGATACATAAATCTAGTTTTCTCTGTTGGATATAAAGTACGATAGTCAGTTTGTCCAAATATTCTGTATCGTGTCGTATGTGAATTTTCTTAGGTATCTAATATCTTGGAAAATAACTTGTCATTGGCCTCTTTTTTTTGCAGATTTTTGGAGAAAATTATGAAGATTCAAATGGGAGTAGCTCAACCTTGGCTTCCCCTTCACTCTCAAACAAAGATGGCTCTTCAGTTACTTCACATAAAATTAAAATTAAGAAGAGCATGAAAGATAAATCATTAGCTTGCGATCATTGTGAATACAGAACCGATTATAAAACCAGTCTCAGAAGACATGTGGTTATACATCAGAGTGTTAGAGAGAAACCTTATGCTTGCAGCCATTGTGAGTATAGAACAGATGATAAAGGCCATTTTGGTAAACATATTCAAACACATGAGAGTGGCAGAGATAAACCATTTTGTTGTGACCTTTGTGAGTACAGAACTGATCATAAAAGTCATCTTGTTAGACATCATTCCACACATGACAGTGTCAAAGATACACCATTTGTTTGCAACCTTTGTGAGTATAAAACAAATCGTAAATATAATCTGAAGAGTCATATTCTCATACATAAAAGTGACAGAGTGAAACCATTTGCTTGTGGCCTTTGTGTGTACAGGAGTGACCATAAAGGCAGTTTCAAAATGCATCTTCTCACACATGAGGCAACAAGAAATAAATTGTTCAGTTGCGGTCATTGCGAGTACAGCACAAATCATAAAGGATCTCTCATCAGACATCAATCTGTTCACAAAAGCTTCAGAGATAAACCATTCATTTGTTACTGTTGTGATTTCAAAACAGATCGTATGATTTATCTCAAGAAACACCTTCGTGTACATGAGAGTGGCAGAGATCGACCATTTGCTTGCACCTACTGTGAGTATAAAACCGACCGCAAATTTCATCTTCAAAGACATAGTCTTACACATGGTAGTGTTGTAAATGATCAACTGGTCTGAGATCATTGCTGTTTCTGAACTGACCATAATGGAATATATACTTGGTTCCTGTCCCAAAATGGCAAAAAAATTATTTGCTTGCAATCATGCAACTGTAGGAAATATCTTACCAAATGTTTAGTCAACACCTTTTGACTGATGAAAGTTGTAAATATCTGTTGCCTGAATCGTGACACTTTCATTAATTATCCATATTACTGATAGTATTAAGCTGTAAACTCAAAATTTATTCTCTTTTGTTTGACAAATGTTTTGTTTTTTATATAACTACTTGTGCACTTCACCAATTTAGTTGGATTATCACTGCCTGATTGTTGATTTGTAGGTATGAATATTTGAATGTTAGTACTGTCATTTGAGCGTATATTTATTCTATCTTCTGAACTTCCTGATGTTTAATTGTTGAATATCTTAGGAATATAGTACTCATTGGGTCTTTGTTGGACTGACATCCATCTTAGTTTAATATATTAATGTTTTTTAGCACCTGAGTCTTAGGTTACTGGATTTCATATCAAAATTTATTTATTGTAGTCTAAGATTGTATGTCTGAATGAATATCTTGAATATTTTGAGAATCATTAGTATTTGTATTCTGACAGATGAGTTTTTGTATTATTGATTCAATTAATTATACAACAGAATGATCCCCAAACTGATTGTTGCCATACAAACAATTATCTTGCATTTTTAGTAGCTGCTTTTCAAAAGTTGAGCTCCAGGTTTCAGTTGTGGATGCCTACCAAAATGTTATGTATTTTTTGTTTGTCTACCTGGTATGAGCCAGTGTGATAACTTGAGTTGTCTCAAAATACTCGTGACTATCATGTTTTATACTAGATGTACACTGTACTGTGACGAGAAAAATGAATTTTTCCAATAGTTTACATTAAAATCGTTTTTTAATTATGATATTTTGCTATGTATTTAATCTTTGTAATAATCCGATAATCGTAATCCATTTGGAAACTTTCCCAAAATAATAAGGTAAACATATAAAAATTGATTGCCAAATTGCTGGTTGTAAAAGTATGGCTACTTTCTTTGTTAACAATTATGTAATCTTTAACTTATTTTCTTGGGCTGTGCTTCCTTTGAAATGAAGCACCAGGCTCATTTGGTTACAGATGTGTGTAGCTATTGTATTTTTTACAATTACATCTGTTGTTTTCTTGGATCAGATTAGTATTGACATGAAAGGAAGTTATGCAGTGGTTGATATAATATAAAGAATATTTTAAATAAAACATCTTCGGCCCATTACAAATACTGAGATAATGTTTTACTAGTATCTATATTCCTCTTTGGCAATGATGACAGCAGCAAACATAAACCAATTATTAATTTGTTCATCATTTGGCTTCATCATTTATTCTCATAGTGATCTACACCCAATTTATTTAAACCATACCAACCAGTTTCAGCCTTCATAGAGGATAATCATGAGAAAATCTATTTGAATAGACATTGTTCCTCCAAGGAGATTTGCCATCTCACACTGGAATGCAAAACATTGCTTTCACATCCCAGCGCATTCCTATCCATTTGTGCTGGTCACCCCTTGTCTGTTGTCCTAATGGTAGTTTGTAATGCCCACCAGACTTGACAATGCTGTACAGCACTCGTCTCACCCTGGCTGACACAAAAAATATCCACTAGTCATAACATAATCCAAAACCCAGTTACTGCTGTATGTACTCCAGTTGAATATTGATTGTTAGAAGTTCTTTTCATATGGTTTGAATGATTTATTTCAATTTATCCTGTTATTGCTTACCACATTAATTGCTGTTTTGCATTCTTTATCCACTATTTATTTTTGTTATTGTTAGATAGGTTCAAGAGTAAGTTATTTCTTTACATTTATATTCTAATTATTATCACAATATGGACAGATGCAAAAAATTAGGTTTCAGTTTTGATTCGGCAATGGCCGGCCAAGGGGTGGGCAGTGGCACTGGTCTGAAGATGACTTTAAGTATCTTATCTACCTACATTCCATACTTGTTAGGTTTAGCTGGAGGGTGACTGATGAAAAGACAATACATATTCTCATCTCCACATGTCCATGCTACTATCCTTCAAATGAATTTTGGACCTCAATTCCAAAAAGATTTTTCCAGTTCTCCCCAAACATTGTTATGCTGAAATTTGCAATCTGTCATACAGTTGTGAAATAATTATCACCTGCAAAATCTAACTTGAAAGCTCCTGTGGAGTACTACCATTATGAGATTTTTATAAATTTTAATTTGGATTAGAAGCAAATGAAATATTTCATCCATCAATTTCTGAACTGTAATAGTATTCATGTACATAATTTAAAGGTATTGTAGAACACTACAATTATATGAAGAGATTTTTCTGATTTTCAAATATTGGAAATTATTTATAACAGCTTATTTATGTAAAAAGAACAAAAAACTGTTGGTTGCTCCTACAACAGTTGAAAATTTACAATTACTTGTAATGCATCATACAAACAGAATTTTGAACTATAACTGTATTTTTTTTTCAAAAATTGTACATTGAAAGATTGTTGTTCAATGCAGATTTTGTAGATCAAATCTCGAAGCTTTTGTGTTATCATGTGATGCAATACATTGGAGGTATTATGAAGAACTTCAATCAATTTGATCAGTTTTGTGCAGCAGAGTACAACAATGAAGCGATCTTTTGTATCAAACTTTAAATACAGAAAAGATTTTATTTTGAAAAGATTCATATTGGTGGAGCAATACAGTGGTCATGTTACATGATGCCCAACACTAGAAGATTCAGATACCCACAAGGCCGAATCTTTCAGGAAGGGGCGTGGCCGAGCAAGGCGCACCTCATAATATTTTCATACACTCACACCCGAAGAAACTTAGCCCTTTCGTGCAAAAGTGTCCGGCCGGGAGACATCGCAACACACACTTTGGGTCTGGAGTGGTCCGCGATCAGTGTCAGCAGCAGCAGGGTCCGACATTGTAGCTAGTATACTCTTGCTGCATCATAGTAACTGAGCCCTCCTCCACCTACCACACATCCCGTTTCACAACGAGACGCCAAGGGCGGGAAAGTGCATCAGGGGAGCTATAAAATGTATCCATTCACAACCTTTCTCCTTACACGCCTGTTCATTGCATGCTCTCTGCTACCACCGCACTTCTGTCTTTCCTTCTTAACGCCTGCTTCATGACATCCATCCACTCAAACTTTGGCCTGCCTGTAGGCCTACGTCCACTCACCTTCGATTTCCTCACCTTTAAAAAAATATTATCCATCCTCACTATATGCCCAAACCTATTCAGAAAACATGAATCTTCTCTGTCTTCTAACTTCTAACAAAATTATATGCCTTTCAGACATATCATTTTGAAATCATTCTACCTTCTCTCTTCTGCTCTCTTTCTCCGTCTCAGCTTTGTGAAGCACATTTGGGACATCTGCCTCTGAAACACACGACCCTCTCTTTGCCTTAATGCCCAACGTCCTACAGCTCATTAGACTACTCATTGCACCCAACTCTTAACACCCTTCCTTCACTCGCGACATCACTTGAGTTTCCACTAGTTTAGTCTTCTCTGCATACACCCTTCCTTCACTCGCGACTTCACCTGAGTTTCCATTAGTTTAGTCTGCTCTGCATGAGAGTCCAGTTTGAAGGTTAACATGTCAGTTAACCTTCAAAATATTCATCAGTTTCACATCTTCATTAGTGGACTTTATTGTCTGGCGTTGTAGCTAATATCAATCGTAAATACCTATCATAAGTTGACCCGCAAGCACAATTTACCGGCCTAGGAGGAACCCTGACAGCACTAAAAATAGGAAACCATGCACAGGCATGGCACCAACAGTGCAAGGCTTGTTGAGAGTGCATCAACCCTAAGACCTGTTTACTAGAAAGTCATAATCTAATCTACGCGATGTCCAACGTTAGGACCTGTCTTCACTAAAACTCTGTATACCAATTATCCGGCTAATGTGTACAGCTGCACACTGTTGGGTAGCTAGTATGACCAGAGCTCGGTGGCCGAGTGGGTAGCGGGTTGGCCTCTTGCAATAAATTTCCATTGCATACTGAAGGTTGTTGGTCTGACCCTATCTGACTATGAGTGAGATTCGGGCCTATCTCCTGAATGCACCAAGGATTAACTTTACTAACTGCACCATCATACTCTATAAACCATATCCGTTAATATGTTCTACTGCAGTAGTAGTCTTCATTCCTTACAAACTTTTCTTTAGTATGCAGTATAGAAATACTTTCGAGCTACAATCCCGTACCTCTGGCATCTTGACTACATCACTGCAGTCAACTGGTGAATGGCTAACAGTTTACTTTGTGTCATTCCATTCATCCATGGAGTTAAGCATCTGGGCAGCACCTTGCTAACTTTTATCTTTGAGTCATCGGTTATCATTTGTTGCCAGATGATATTCAAATCACTTCAGTTGCTCTTCAACAGTTGATGGATGAAGTTAGATGCATGGTTGATAAGGTTGCGGGGGTCATTCTTCATTTGGGCAGACATTGATCACAGGACAGCCAATTTTTCTGTTGACACTATGATCCGAAAAAAAACTGAAAACTTGCTGTCGACATTGTTTTCAAATATCTCGTTTTAATTTGTATGAAAAATGTATTTATTTTCTCCCTATTTGACAAGTATACCCAGCCTAGGATCTAACCATAGACTGAGAAATCAGCTCTATTTTCAACACCCAAATATGTTAAGATTCAAAAATCTCCAAAGAATCTTGATGAGGATATCTGTAGTTGAGAAGCTTCTCTGCGATCAAGGAGGCAAACCACCTTTACAAGTACAGACCCAAGGCCGAATCCCTCACGCGGGGGGTGCCCCACATCAAGACGCACCTCACACTCTCAAGCACTTGCACACATACTGAAACGTAATCTCAACCGATAATAGTTTAGATTTATAGGATTGGTGGTTGTCTATACCAATAATGTGGAGCTAAATCATTGTTGTCCGTGGGTTCCACGAGATTCCCTGGGACACGTAGTGTGCTGCCATACAACATTTCTGCCACAGAAAAGTCGAGCTTTGCTTTGGGTGCCGTGCACAGGCCTAACAGAACTAGTGGGAGATTTGTGTGCAAATCTTGTGGATTTTGTTGGCACTCGAGACTTGATTTGAGAGTGCGATGGAATCTTTTGACGATTCCATTGCTCTGGGGATGATATGAAGTGGTGCAATTTTTTCAGATGCCAAGCAATCAACATAATGTGGTTGTTATTTGACTCTCGAAATTGGCACCTCGATCTGTCGTCAGTGTTTCTGGCCCCCCCTACCTGGCAACCCAGTTCATAACGAATGCATTGGCTACGGTTTCTGCAGTCGTGTCCGCTATCGGTATTGCTTTGAGCCATCTGCTGTATCTATCTATTATAGTCAGGAAATAACATAGTTATTGCTGTACGGGAGCGGGCCTACAATGTCCATGTGGACCGCTTTGAAACGGTCTGAGACTGGTGCAAAATGTTGAAGAGGTGCCTTATTGTGGCGAGATATTGTGGCCGACTGACAACTTTGACACATTTGACCTTGTTTGCGAATGATTTTGCTCATGTTTGGCCAAAACGCCTTGACCTTAAGTATTTGGACAGTTCGCCTGATACCGGAATGGGCGAGGTCGTGCTGAGACCGTTTGTACCGCTTGCGCATTGATTTCGGAATGAACGGTTGTTGCTGGGGCAGTGAAAATTCGTAGGCGATGCCATTTCTGCAATCTGGTTTGTATGGGTATGCTTAACTTTTTTGAAAAGCCTCGAATCGCTCGTCAACCATGGATTTTAATTTCTCATCGTGGATGTGCGCGTTGGCAAGTTCCTCAAGCGTCATTGCTGGGTCTGCGACCACATTTATTGTATTAGCTCTACTGAGCGCATCGGCTACTATGTTATCTCTACCGCAGATGTATCGCACGTCCGAAGTAAACTCGATCGAACATGTTGAAGCGAGTCGAGTTGGTCGCGCAATGAGCCGAGACTGTCCGAGGTGATCTGAGACAAGCCGAGATGAGCTGAGACGAGGGGACCCGGGGAGCTCGGGGGACTTGGGGGACCTTCCGGGAATCGTCTGCTCTTTTGGGATCCGAGACACCTCTGCCACCCCACTCCTACCCCAAAATGCTTGAGTGGAAAAAAAAATTGTTAGCGCAGAGACCTACTCGGTATCCGCGTTGAACCTACTCTATGTCTACATCGAACCTTCTCGGTAACTATGCGTTAAACCTACTCTGTGTCTACGTTGGACCTACTTTGTGTCTGTGATAGATCTACTCGGTGTCTGTGTCGGTCTTATTCTATATCTGTGTTGGAGCTACTCGGAATCGGCGTCGCACCTGATCGTAATCTACGCTGCACCTACTTCGCC
>SDVV010014211.1:0-14868 GCA_016164225.1 Gammarus roeselii | reverse complement strand
AGAAGTGCAAGTCAGTAGCGCTATGGAACAAAGAAGTGCAAGTTGTTAACGCTGTGGAACAACGAAGTGCAAGTCGGTAGCGCTATGGAACAAATAAGTGCAAGTTGGTAGCGCTATGGAACAGAGAAGTGCAAGTTGGTAGCGCTATGGAACAAAGAAGTGCAAGTTGGTAGCGCTATGGAACAGAGAAGTGCAAGTCAGTAGCGCTATGGAACAAAGAAGTGCAAGTTGTTAACGCTGTGGAACAACGAAGTGCAAGTCGGTAGCGCTATGGAACAAATAAGTGCAAGTTGGTAGCGCTATGGAACAGAGAAGTGCAAGTTGGTAGCGCTATGGAACAAAGAAGTGCAAGTTGGTAGCGCTATGGAACAGAGAAGTGCAAGTCAGTAGCGCTATGGAACAAAGAAGTGCAAGTTGTTAACGCTGTGGAACAACGAAGTGCAAGTCGGTAGCGCTATGGAACAAATAAGTGCAAGTTGGTAGCGCTATGGAACAGAGAAGTGCAAGTTGGTAGCGCTGTGAAACAAAGAAGTTCAAGTTGGTAGCGCTATGGAACAAAGAAGTTGGTAGCGTTATGGAACAAAGAAGTGCAAGTTGGTAGCGCTATGAAACAAAGAAGTTCAAGTTGGTAGCGCTATGGAACAAAGAAGTTGGTAGCGTTATGGAACAAAGAAGTGCAGGTTAGTAGCGCTTTGGAACAAAGAAGTGCAAGTTGGTAGTGCTATGAAACAAAGAAGTTCAAGTTGGTAGCGCTATGGAACAAAGAAGTTAGTAGCGCTATGAAACAAAGAGGTGCAAGTTGGTAGCGCTATGGGACAAAAAAATGCAAGTTGGTAGCGCTGTGGAGCAAAGGAGTGCAAGTCAGTAGCGCTATGGAACAAAGAATTGCAAGTTGGTAGTTCTTTGAAACGAAGAACCTGTTAGGGTTAACTACGGTTTCTTGTTGAAGAAGCGAACAGCTATGTTCTGGAGTAATTGCAAAGCGCTGAGGCGGACGGCACGAGATCCTCTCTCACGATGTGGCAGTGGAGTAAGGAGGAATAGTAGAGTAGGTAGGGGTAGCATAGTAAGTGGGAATGGTAGAGTAACAAGGGATAGTTGAGTTAGTAGGAATAGTAGAGTAAGTAGGGATAGTACAGTAGGTAGGGATAGTATGGTATGTGGGGATAGTAGAGTAAGTAGGGGTAGTTGAGTAAGTGGGAGTAGTAGAGTAGGTAGGGATCGTAGAGCAGATAGGGATAGTATAGTAAGTGGGGATAGTAAAGTAGATAGGGATAGTGTAGTAAGTGGGAATACTAGATTAAGTAGGGGTGGTTGAGTTAGTTGGAATAGTAGAGTATTTAGGGATAGTTGAGTAAGTAGGAATAGTAGAGTAAGTAGGGATAGTTTAGTTTGTAGGAATAATATAGTAAGTAGGGATGGATGAAACTATTGTATAAATTTACCAAGACTTTTCCTCAACCATTGAACTGGTGTTGTACAAAAAATTATCAACCTACAGATTTCGACCGTTTTTTGCAGATTTCCGAAATATGCACATCAAATATCTATTCTCTATACACAAATACACCCACTGATTTTCCAGAACTCTGGAATATCACCTCGATGTTATCAAAATACACCACAAGTTTCGATTTACACTTTGCCTAAAGCTTGAAGACAGCGGTTTGTCAACATTGACACACAGACTATTGACGAGAGTCTCGTGATTCATATTATAGAGGTCAATATTATCAACGGTTATCCGAGTTTCAAGGTTACTACCATCCGAAACAGAGAACAGATGCAAGTTTAGAAGCAACGTTTTGGAGATCGCTGACAAAAAAAACGGTTATGGCCCTAAGATAGGCCATTTGGAACACCAATATTAATAGGTTTCCAATAATATAATTGAGAGCCTATTTTCTCACTGCTGCCAATTTCAAAGGTAACTAGGCATTCAGTCCTATGGTCGTAACCTAATAACATTGCAATTAATTTATTGGATTGGTTCGAAATGATAAACCGTGTCGAATGTTATCTTGAGGTCAATAAATACACAGAGGCAATGTTACTCTTCATTGAGCGAATCATAAATATATTCGGTGAAATGAGTTATAGCATTGAGAGTGGAAATCTTGCCTTCGGAAACCAAAATGATGTGTAAAAACTGGTGAAGTTCCGTTAACAAAGCTAATAAGTCTAGATGTCATACATCTCACAAGAACGTTCCTTAAAAGTGTAGGCACCAAAAATTAACAATAAATTAAAGTCCTGATGGCCCCGAATTTCAAAACTGGAGTTACTTGGGTATGCTCAAGGATATTAGGGAAGGTACATGCTTCAAAATAAGTATTAATAAATTGTCAAAATTGTTTTAGTATTTCACGCCAAGCTAAAAACAACATTTTGTTCTATGATGAATTTTGACCAAAGGAACATTTACCCGTTCCCGAACTGTAGAAAAAAAAACATCCGATAAACAAATAGTTAAATAATACATCTTTTATACGAACAATCACTTTGGTACATTCAGCTAATGAGACAATGCGAATAAATTAGGAAATTATGATATTTGTAATCTAATCATCTTCTAGTTCCTACGGGAGTTCTGAACAGAAAGTTTTTCAATAGACCCAAGATTTTTTAAAATCGCCTTGCTAAATTTCAAGATAATTTTTACAATATTGTTTTTGGCTAGTTTATTCTTTGTACATATGTAATTGCACTATTTTTTATTGTTTTTTTCAGATATCAAACCCAATTTTAACTTCTAAATTATTTTATATATGATATTATTTTACTTTATAAGGTCAAGGGGCAATCGAGGCTTCTGTAGTCATTTAGCGCCAACAACTTTAGTCATCAAAGGGAAACATGAACAATGTATGGGGTTTATTCGTTGAATTAAATCTTCAGTCTATTGATTCCCATCTCCGGGATCTAAGAAACAAATAGACGAATGTGCCCAGATGTCAATAAATCTTGGTACATAAGCTGGAGAGTGACCACGGGACGTTATTTTTTGTAGGTTCTGTCGACGATTTATTTGAAGTAAAGAAGGGCAGTGGTCAGTGATGTTTAAAAAAATATTCCATCGCTCTAACTACACAGCGAGTTACACCAAATTTTGTCTAGCAGTGACGGCTATCCAAATCGTTCTTTTATGATTGAGGACTTTATTATTGCGGGCTGTACGATTTCTTTGGGTAAAAGATGAAGCAATTGAATAAAAGTCGCAACATTTTTTTCATATGAAAAGTTCCCAGTTAGGTCACCTGCTTGAGCATTTGTAAAGTTTGTTAGAAGGTCCCAGTGCAACGTGCCCTCTATTTGTAGACACAAATTATCCCCCGTTTCGCATGAGGACGAAAAATGATATTGATGCATATTAGATGTTCTACCTCATCAATAAATGATTCCACTGTGCTAAAGACCGAAACTCCACCACCTCTGCCTCCGTCTCTGGCCATAAACCTGAACAGAGCAGGAGAACGCACTATAGACTCCCTGAGACAGGATCCTGTTAGTTTAATAAAATCTAGCTGCCTCTGAATGACAGAACAATCAAATTGAACTGGTCAATATATGCACTGACACTGCAACTGTAAACATTTCTGATTGTATAACATGATTTATGAGGCTGTTTAACATTAAACTTGTCTTTGATGTAACGATTGGATTGGATTGGTTGGTTATAAGATGCACAAATATTATTTAGAAAATTGTGGTTGTGATCAATTAAGTACAAGCACTCGTCTCGAAAATTAAGTATGGTTGATATGTCGTCATGGCTACCTGGCACAGTTGTAATTTAAGGGTCTTTCACCACAACATATCCTCACGAATATATAAAGCACGTAAAGTTTGCACGCACAACAAAATAGGTCTAAAGTAGGACACCTAGTAATTGCCAACCCTCAAAAACACACTTTCAAAATTATGTATGCATCCAACACAGCCCTCCAATTCCAATCTTAGAGATAAGTTGAGAGTAGAGCCTCGATGATTTTATCACAATATGTGAGTAGTCGATGTTGGGTGTTTACGACCTTTCATCCGTTACGTGCAGCTGGAGGGTTGGGATTTGAGGTTTAATCCGTAAGAATACGAGGGGAATTGAGGGCTCCACAACCTGAGACTATTCGGACACGGTCTGACCGCTCTTCTCAGGACAAACAAAATTCTGTTGAGGGTTGACGTCGAACTTTAATCGACGAATGTGCCTGGCTTGAGTGAATGAAAGGTCGATACGGCACAGTTTCAGGGTGAGGTTTCTCTCATTAGGTTGTTGGGATTTTGGTCGCTTACTAAACCTGTGGTCGCTGTGGCTGCTTACTAAACCATCAGACGGAGAAATGCTCCACTTCAGCTTTCCTATGACCTGATCATAAACAATTTGGGTGCCGTTTTCACCAACGGCTGGACGGGGGATTTCGTTAGTAGGAAATATTAATGTGTCTCATCTCTCATAAGCATCCGAGTGGTCAGCCTCTGCTCCTTCAACTTGGCTACCTTATCCTTCAAATCCTGTACCTCGTCCTGCAGCTTGGGAATTGTGTTGCTCTGCTATGGCGCCTCTGCACGTGCAATTATATCTTCAAAGCTTAACTCTTTATTGAGGATGTCAGTCATTTTGAGTTCGACATTAGTTGATAATATGAGACATGAGTCTGTATCGATGAGCAAATTCTTTAAGCCAGGCTGTGTTCTGTTTGCTGTGCTGACATATTCTTCGGCTTCGACTGTTCTGTCATCTCTACTTGACTCGCGCATCAGCTCAGAACATAACATCTATTGAATGTTAGGATGCGAATGTCCAAAAAATTGATGCCCTCTCCTACTGGCTAATATCATGTATATTTGGGTATCAAGTATTGTCTTCGAAGCTACAAAAGCTGACGAAAACTTGCTACCTGTCATCTGTTTATTGCGACGTTAATATCATTTGTCAACCTATCGTTATACTAAAATTAATTGTTACTCATTAATTTTTTAAAGCGTCTCATCGCAGACCGATGAAACGCAGCGGATTAGGACCTCCACCACCGTCCATGTTGGCGGTTGTTCACAATGAACGCCTACAAGGCAGACAACGACGAACGCCCCTCCCCACAGCCCTTCCTCGCTTACCTACCCCTCTTTCCAGCTTTGCAATCTCCCACCTTCCTTTGTGCCTGGCGACCAGACGGAAAAAGAGTCAAGGGCTAGAGAGAAAAAACGTCCCACAAACGTGAGGGAATGTGTTCGCCCGTCGGTCGCTGCCTCGGTTTGGCGCTGCTGCAGCGTGAGAGGGAACGCCGAGTGGGAAAGAGGCTACTACGTCTTATGGAACGATGATACTGTCTTGAAGTGTTGCTCTAGAATGAGTGAAGATAGTCTGCTGTACTAGAACGGGACCGAAGTATTATTGAGGTATTGAATATGTAAACGTGTAAGCGGATTTTAAAATTAAATGAAGAATTCGGAATGTCGATTACGAAGTTTGTATGCCCTTCTCCGAGAATTGATTTAAGACTTTTTTTGGTGGAAAACTGCCTTAGAAGCTTGGCTATTAGAGGAATTATTTCCAGGATGATTAAACTGTGACCAGGATCACTTGCTCTGTTCCAATTGAACATCTTTAATCAGAGCAGCACGCTGCAAACCATTCTGTTTAAAATATAACGAAGTTCAGATCATTACTGTTTTCTGAGTAACCAGTAAAGTCCTCACAAATGCCGCCGTATTCAGAAGAACGCTCATTTAACTCTAGCTTTTTATAAATTACTGATCAAATATTTTTTAGTTGTTTCCGGTAATCGGAGTTGCCGTTCCAGTGGACTAATATTAAAGCCTCACTTCGCCGTTCCGATTTCAGAAATGACTTGGTCTACTTTCGGTGATGTCTCAAAAAAGTCAAGCTGGCGCACGCTCTCAATTTCACATTTTTAAAAATATTTCTAGAATAAGAGTTGCATCATTGAATGTTAACGAGACCGGTTTTTCATAAAAAAGTTCTTATTTTGAAAGGTCATAAGGGGCTTTAATCAAATCATTCGAAAGTATCGTTGTCATTTATTGTAAGCTTATATTCACGAGATGAATTTTGTTATATAAATGCAAAACTTTGCAGAATTTTTTATTTATTTTCTTATTCAGAAAAAAATGCAAAAACTATCGCTTAAGCACCGATCTCATCTTATTCAATTCTATTTTGATAACAACGGTCCCTCTGCAGCAACATAGGGGGCTTGCAGGATGATTTATGTTAACAGGAATGTTCCCTTACTTAGCAGTATTCGACTCACTGTCGATAAATATAGGAAACTCATGGCATGGTTCAGGATACACAGCGACCCTGTCGATCTCGGACAGGAAGAAACATAGACAACTTCGAATCTGTTCGGTAATACACAGAAATTCGTTCCAAGGCATTCGGACGAGTTCCAAATTTAAGAAACAACTTTCTGACGCATGTTTAAAAAACCTTTAAAATTTTATCAGTACAAAATCAGCTCAAGGACGATAAAATTTGTTCGTCGATGATGACCGAAGAAGAACATTTTCACTTAATCGGTTCCGTTAACAAATAAAACCACGAATGATTTTGGGGATTTGAAAATAGGAGTAACATCCTCAACGCGTAACTATGTGGTGCAGAAGTAAATGCTCAGTGTAAGTGACCATATTTCTTTGGAAACGCAGCGGGCTTTACTGAGAGTCAATGGAGAAAGACCCTGACCTGTTGTTAGTCATCTGCGCATCGTCACGAGCTGTGGCTTCAAGAGGATGGAGCTACCATGGAGACGCTGCACGAATTGTTTTGACGATACCATCTTCTCCATCGAATGGCTTTTGCATGGCAACCAAGATCACCGAAACTAACTGCTCCAGACTGCTTTCTCTTTGGCTGTCTAATAGAACGAATCTACATCAATAAGCCGCAGGCTACTAAGATTTGCAGGAGAACAAATGACCAGAGATTCGTGGTATTAACCGTGCGGTTCTTCGTTACCTGATCAATAACGTTCTTTAACGAGCTCGCTCATGTGTTGCTGTTGAAGAGCGACACCTGTAAGATGCCATCTCCCACAGTTAATTCATCTCAAACTAATAAATTATGTCTATCGATTGGTGTCAATGGAATTTGTGTGCGATGTAGTGTTTTATTGACCTTCAATTTTGTAGAGGGAAATATTTGTGAAAAACCCTCTACTATCGTAGCATGGGAAGGGCAATGCCATTGAACAGCTTTTCCGGTCGCCTGCGTTGGTATGGGAAAGATGGGATGAGATTGATCTCACTCTGATGGCTGTCCCAGCCATCCTCTTGGTATGTAGAATCTGGAAAGGAGGTAAAATGAAGATCAAACTACATTGATATGTAACATTTCTAGTTATTTATTGCGAGAGCAGAAATGGGAAGGTTGTCAGCGACCATGACGAATAGCTGTAGTTGGTGCCCATGACGGTTAGCTGTATTGGGTGGCTATGACGGTTAGCTGTAGCTGGTGCCCATGACGATTAGCTGTAGTTGGTGCCCATGACGGTTAGCTGTTGTCGGTTCCATGACGGTTAGCTGTAGTTGGTGCCCATTACGGTTAGCTGTAGTTGGAGCCCTTGACGGTGAGCTGTATTCGGTGCTTATGAAGATTAGCTGTAGTTGGTACCCATGACGGTTAGCTCCAGTCGGTGCTCATGACGGTTAGCTAAAGTTGGTGCTCATGACGGTTAGCTGTAGTTGGTGCTCATGACGGTTAGATGTAATTGGTGTCCATGACGGTTAGCTGTAGCTGTGCCCCATGACTGTTCGCTGTAGTTGGTGCCCTCGACGGTTAGCTGTAGTTGGTGCCCATGACGATTAGCTGTAGTTGGTGCTCATGACTGTTAGCTGTAGTTGGTGCAAGTGACGGTTACCTGTAGTTGGTGCCCATAACTGTTAGCTGTAGATGGTGCTCATGACGGTAAGCTGTGGTTAATGCTTATGATGGTTAGCTGTAGTTGGTGCTCATGACGGTTAGCTGTAGCTGTGGCCCATGACTGTAAGCTGTATTTGGTGCCCTTGACGGTTAGCTATTGTTGGTGCCCATGACTGTTAGCTGTAATTGGTACTCAAAACGGTTAGCTGTAATTGGTGCCCATGACTGTTAGCTGTAGTTGGTGCCCGATACGGTTACCTGTAGTTGGTGCCCATGACTATTAGCTGTAGTTGGTGCCCGTGACTGCTAGCTGTAATTGGTGCTCATGACGGTTAGCTGTAGTTAATGCTTATGATGGTTAGCTGTAGTTAGTGCCCATTACGGTTAGCTGTAGCGGGGGCTCATGACGGTTAGCTGTAGTTGATGCCCATGACGGCTACCTGTAGTTGGTGCCCAAGACGGGTAGCTACGGGTGGTGCTCATGACGGATAGCTTTAGTTGGTGTCCATGATGGTTAGCTGTAGTTGGTGCCCATGATGGTTAGCGGTGGTAAATGCCCATGACGGTTAGCTGTAGTTTGTGCCTACGACTGTGTGCTGTAGTTGGTGCCCATAACTGTTAGCTGTAGTTGGTGCCAATGACGGCTAGCTGTAGTTGGTGCCCATGACGGTTAGCTGCAGTCGGCCCATGACGGGTAGCTGTAGTCGGCCCATGACGGTTAGCTGTATTCAGCCTATGACGGTTTACTGTAGTTGGTTCCCATGACTGTTAGCTGTAGTTGGTGCTCATGACGGCTAGCTGTAGTTGGTGCCCATGACTGTTAGCTGCAGCTGGTGCCCATGACAGTTAGCTGTTGTCGGTTTCCATGACAGTTAGCTATAGTTGGTGACAATGACGGTTAGCTGTAGTCGCTGCCTATGCCGGTTAGCTGTAGTTGATGCCCATAACAATCAACTGTAGTTGGTGCTCATGCCGGTTAGCTGCAGTTGGTGCCCATGACGGTTGGTCGCAGTTGGTGCTCATGACGGTTAACTGTAATTTGTGCCCATGACGGTTACCTGTAGTTAATGCCCATGACGGCTAGCTGTAGTTGGTGCCCATGACGGTTAGCTGCAGTCGGCCCATGACGGTTCGCTGTAGTCGGCGCAAGACGGTTAGCTGTATTCAGCCTATGACAGTTAACTGTAGTTGGTTCCCGTGACTGTTAGCTGTAGTTGGTGCTCATGACGGTTAGCTGTAGTTGGTGCCCATGACTGCTAGCTGCATTTGGTGTCCATGACAGTTATATATAGTTGGTGCCCATGTAGTTTAGATGTAGTTGGCCATTGACGGTTTGCTGTAGTCGGCCCATGAAGGTTAGCTGTAGTAAGCCCATGACGGTTAGCTGTTGTTGGTGCCTATGACTGTTAGCTGTAGTTGGTACCTATGACGGTTAGCTGTAGTTGGTGCCCATGACAGTTACCAGTAGTTGGTGCTCATGACGGTTAGCTGAAGTTGGTGCCCATGACGGTTAGCTGTAGTTGGTGCTCATGACGGTTAGCTGTAGTTGGTGTCTATGACGGTTAGCTATTGTTGAGGTCCAAGACGGTTAGCTCATTTACGTGGCCATGACGGTTAGCTGAAGCTGGTGCACATGACGATTAGCTGTAGTTGGTGCCCATGAAGGTTAGCTGTTGTCGGTTTCCATGATGGTTAGCTGTGGTTGGTGACCATGGCGGTCAGCTGTAGTCGCTGCTTACGCCGGTTAGCTGTAGTTGATGCCAATAACGGTCAGCTCTAGTTGGTGCTCATGCCGGTTAGCAGCAGTTGGTGACCATGTTGGTTTGCTGTAGTCAGTGCCCATGACGGTTAGCTGTTGCTGGCACTCACGACGGTTAGCTATACTTGTTGCTCATTACGGCTAATGGTAGTTAGTGCTCATGACTGTTAGCTGTAGTTGGTGCCCATGACTGTGTGCTGTAGTTGGTGCCTATGTGTGTCAGTTGTAGTGGGTGCTCTTGACGGTTAGCTGTAGTTGGTGCCCATGACGGTTAGCTGTAGTGGGTGCTCATGACGTGTTAGCTGTAGTTGGTGCCCATGACGGTTAGCTGTAGTTGGTGCCCATGAGTGTTAGCTGTAGTGGGTGCTCGTGACGGTTAGCTGTAGTTGGTGCCCATGATGGTTAACTGTAGTGGGTGCTCATGGCGGTTAGCTGTAGTTGGTGTTCATGATGGTTAGCTGTAGGTGATGCCCATGACGTTAGCTGTAGTTGGTGCCCATGACGGTTAGCTGTAGTTGGTGCCCATGAGTGTCTGCAGTAGTGGGTGCTCATGGCGGTTAGCTATAGTTGGTTCCGATGAGTGTTAGCTGTAGTGGGTGCCCATGGCGGTTAGCTGTAGTTGGTGCCCATGAGGGTTAGCTGTAGTGGGTACTCATGACGGTTAGCTGTGGTTGGTTCCCATGATAGTTAGCTGATGTTGGTGCCCATGACGGTTGGCTGTACATGGTGCCCATGAGTGTCATCTGTAGCGTGTGCTCATTGCGGTTAGCTGTGGTTGGTTCCCATGATAGTTAGCTGATGTTGGTGCCCATGACGGTTGGCTGTACATGGTGCCCATGAGTTTCATCTGTAGTGTGTGCTCATGACGGTTTGCTGTAGTGGGTGCTTATGGCGGTTAGCTGTAGTTGGTGCCCATGACGGTTAGCTGTAGTTGGTGCCCATGACGGTTGCTGTAGTTGGTGCCCATGATGGTTAGCTGTAGGTGGAGCCCATGATGGTTAGCTGTAGTTGGTGCTCATGAGTGTCAGCTGTAGTGGGGGCTCATAGCGGTTGAGTGTAGTTGGTGCCTATTAGTGTTAGCTGTTGTGGGTGCTCAAGGTGGTTAGCTGTAGTTGGTGCCCATGATGGTTAGCTGTAGTGGTTGCTCATGGCGGTTAGCTGTAGTTGGTGTCCATGAGTGTCAGCTGTAGTTGGTGCTCATGACGGTTAGCTGTAGTTGGTTCCCATCATGTTTAGCTGTAGTGGGTGCTTATGGCGGTTAGCTGTAGTTGGTGCCCATGATGGTTAGCTGTAGTGGGTGCTCATGGCGGTTAGCTGTAGTTGGTGCCCATGACGGTTAGCTGTAGTTGTGGCCCATGAGTGTTAGCTGTTGTGGGTGCTCGTGACGGTTAGCTGTAGTTGGTGCCCATGATGGTTAGCTGTAGTGGGTGCTCAAGGCGGTTAGCTGTAGTTGGTGCTCATGATGGTTAGATGTAGTCGGTGCCCATGATGATTAGCTGTAGTTGGTGCTCATGAGTGTCAGCTGTAGTGGGTGTTCATAGCGGTTGAGTGTAGTTGGTGCCTATGAGTGTTAGCAGTAGAGGGTGCTCAAGGCGGTTAGCTGTAGTTGGTGCCCATGATGGTTAGCAGTAGTGGTTGCTCATGGCGTTTAGCTGTAGTTGGTGTCCATGAGTGCTAGCTATAGTGGGTGCTCATGACGGTTAGCTGTAGTTGGTGCGAATCATGTTTAGCTGTAGTGGGTGCTTATGGCGATTAGCTGTAATTGGTGCCCATTACGGTTCGCTGTAGTTGGTGCCCATGATGGTTAGCTGGAGTTGGTGGTTATGAGTGTCAGCTTTAGTGGGTGCTTGTGGGGGTTAGCTGTAGTTGGTGCCCATGATGGTTAGCTGTAGTGGGTGCTCATGACGGTTAGCTGTAGTTGGTGCGAATCATGTTTAGCTGTAGTGGGTGCTTATGGCGGTTAGCTGTAGTTGGTGCCCATGACGATTAGCTGAAATTGGTGCCCATTACGGTTCGCTGTAGTTGGTGCCCATGATGGTTAGCTGGAGTTGGTGCCTATGAGTGTCAGCTTTTGTGGGTGCTTCTGGGGGTTAGCTGTAGTTGGTGCCCATGATGGTTAGCTGTAGTGGGTGCTCATGACGGTTAGCTGTAGTTGGTGCCCATGACAGTTAGCTGTAGTTGGTGCTCATGGGTGTTAGCTGAAGTGGGTGCTCGTGACGGTTAGCTGTAGTTGGTGCCCATGATGGTTAGCTGTTGTGGGTGCTCAAGGCGGTTAGCTGTAGTTGGTGCCCATGATGGTTAGCTGTAGTGGTTGCTCATTGCGGTTAGCTGTAGTTGGTGTCCATGAGTGTCAGCTGTAGTGGGTGCTCATGACGGTTAGCTGTAGTTGGTGCGAATCATGTTTAGCTGTAGTGGGTGCTTATGGCGATTAGCTGTAATTGGTGCCCATTACGGTTCGCTGTAGTTGGTGCCCATGATGGTTAGCTGGAGTTGGTGGTTATGGGTGTCAGCTTTAGTGGGTGCTTGTGGGGGTTAGCTGTAGTTGGTGCCCATGATGGTTAGCTGTAGTGGGTGCTCATGGCGGTTAGCTGTAGTTGGTGCCCATGACGGTTAGCTGTAGTTGGTGCCCATGAGTGTTAGCTGTTGTGGGTGCTCGTGACGGTTAGCTGTAGTTGGTGCCCATGATTGTTAGCTCTAGTGGGTGCTCAAGGCGGTTAGCTGTAGTTGGTGCTCATGATGGTTAGATGCAGTCGGTGCCCATGATGGTTAGCTGTAGTTGGTGCTCATGAGTGTCAGCTGTAGTGGGTGCTCATAGCGGTTGAGTGTAGTCGGTGCCTATGAGTGTTAGCTGTAGTGGGTGCTCAAGGCGGTTAGCTATAGTTGGTGCCCATGATGGTTAGCTGTAGTGACTGTTCATGGCGTTTAGCTGTAGTTGGTGTCCATGAGTGCCAGCTGTAGTGGGTGCTCATGACGGTTAGCTGTAGTTGGTGCCCATCATGTTTAGCTGAAGTGGGTGTTTATGGCGGTTAGCTGTAGTTGGTGCCCATGACGATTAGCTGTGATTGGTGCCCATTACGATTCGCTGTAGTTGGTGCCCATGATGGTTAGCTGGAGTTGGTGCCTATGAGTGTCAGCTTTAGTGGGTGCTTCTGGGGGTTAGCTGTAGTTGGTGCCCATGATGGTTAGCTATAGTGGGTGCTCATGGCGGTTAGCTGTAGTTGGTGCCCATGACAGTTAGCTGTAGTTGGTACCCATGAGTGTTAGCTGTAGTGGGTGCTCGTGACGGTTAGCTGTAGTTGGTGCCCATGATGGTTAGCTGTAGTGGGTGCTCAAGGCGGTTAGCTGTAGTTGGTGCTCATGATGGTTAGATGTAGTCGGTGCCCATGATGGTTAGCTGTAGTTGGTGCCACGACGGTTAGCTTTAGTTGGTGCCCATCAGTGTTAGCTGTAGTTCGTGCTCTTGGCTGTCAGCTGTAGTTGGTTTGGTACCCATGATGGTTAGCTGTGGTTGGTGCCCATGATGGTTAGCTGTAGTGGGTGCTTATGGCGATTAGCTGTAGTTGGTGCTCATGACGGTTAGCTGTAGATGGTGCCCATGAGTGTCAGCTGTAGTGTGTGCTTATAGCGGTTAGCTGTAGTTGGTGCCCATGATGGTTAGCTGTAGTATGTGCTTATGGCGGTTAGCTGTAGTGGGTGCCCATGACGGTTAGCTGTAGTTGGTGCCCATGACGGTTAGCTGAAGTTGGTGCCCATGACGGTTCGCTGTAGTTGGTGCCCATGAGTGTCAGCTGTAGTGGGTGCTCATGGCGGTTAGCTGTAGTTGGTGCGAATCATGTTTAGCTGTAGTGGGTGCTTATGGCGATTAGCTGTAATTGGTGCCCATTACGGTTCGCTGTAGTTGGTGCCCATGATGGTTAGCTGGAGTTGGTGCCTATGAGTGTCAGCTTTAGTGGGTGCTTCTGGGGGTTAGCTGTAGTTGGTGCCCATGATGGCTAGCTATAGTGGGTGCTCATGGCGGTTAGCTGTAGTTGGTGCCCATGACAGTTAGTTGTAGTTGGTGCCCATGAGTGTTAGCTGTAGTGGGTGCTCGTGACGGTTAGCTGTAGTTGGTGCCCATGATGGTTAGCTGTAGTGGGTGCTCAAGGCGGTTAGCTGTAGTTGGTGCTCATGATGGTTAGATGTAGTCGGTGCCCATGATGGTTAGCTGTAGTTGGTGCCACGACGGTTAGCTGTAGTTGGTGCCCATCAGTGTTAGCTGTAGTTCGTGCTCTTGGCTGTCAGCTGTAGTTGGTTTGGTACACATGATGGTTAGCTGTGGTTAATGCCCATGATGGTTAGCTGTAGTGGGTGCTTATGGCGATTAGCTGTAGTTGGTGCTCATGACGGTTAGCTGTAGATGGTGCCCATGAGTGTCAGCTGTAGTGTGTGCTTATAGCGGTTAGCTGTAGTTGGTGCCCATGATGGTTAGCTGTAGTATGTGCTTATGGCGGTTAGCTGTAGTGGGTGCCCATGACGGTTAGCTGTAGTTGGTGCCCATGACGGTTAGCTGAAGTTGGTGCCCATGACGGTTCGCTGTAGTTGGTGCCCATGAGTGTCAGCTGTAGTGGGTGCTCATGGCGGTTAGCTGTAGTTGGTGCCCATCAGTGTTTGCGGTAGTTGGTGCTCTTGGCGGTTGGCTGTAGTTGGTGCCCATGATGGTTAGCTGTAGTGGGTGCTCATGACGGTTAGCTGTAGTTTGTGCCCATGACGGTTAGCTGTAGTGGTTGCTCATGGCGGTTAGAGTTGGTGCCCATGATAGTTAGCTGTAGTTGGTGCCCATGACGGTTAGCTGTAGTTGGTGCCCATGACTGTTAGCTGTAGTTGGTGCCCATGAGTGTCAGCTGTAGTGGGTGCTCATGACGGTTAGCTGTAGTTGGTGCCCATAATGGTTAGCTGTAGTGGGTGCTCATGGCGGTTAGCTGTAGTTGGTGCCCATGATGGTGAGCTGTAGTTAGTGCCCATGATGGTTAGCTGTAGTTGACGCTCTTGATGGTTAGCTGTAGTTGGTGCCTATGATGGTTAGCTGTAGTTAGCGCCCATGATGGTTAGCTGTAGTTCAAATGTAATCTTGCCTGCCAGGGACAAAAAACTCAGAAGATTATGGCTGTAGTTCACGCCCATTTTTGTTTGTTGGCCCATCTATATCTCTCTCATAGTATACGTACATATATTCAAATTTAGATATATGTAT
>SDVV010014210.1:0-14868 GCA_016164225.1 Gammarus roeselii | reverse complement strand
GACGTGTTTGACTTTTATCTCGGTCGCTGCCCTGCAATTGAAGTTGCTTTATATGCAGGCTGCCGATACATTTGTTCAGAGGTTTCTCATTGTCAACTCACCATTTCATCTGCAGACCCAGATCAACCCAGAAAACTACACCAGAAGTAAGGCAATGTGGGAACTTGCCTTGCAATTGTTGTAGCCTGACGGACTTCTCTTATATTATTCCACAGTTTGGTACAATAGATTATAGGAAAATGTCCAAGTAATTGAAGTTATGTCGTGTCTTTTATTTAAATTACGACGTATATGTTGCAAATTTTACCAAATTTCAACATAGGGACAACGTTACCAAAAAGTCACACTTAAATTTGAGATGCCCATTTGAATACATTTCACATCAACAAGTAGATCTCATCACGTTTACGCAACCACGGTTGAACACTGAATTCACAGTTCTTGTCAGTCATGCACAGCTAGATATAGTATTCATAGTATATACGTCCAATTAATAGGTGAATAAGGTAGTGCTACCATAAGTTGCTTAAAAGTTGTAGCATTATGTGACACCGGTACTAGATTCATGTAAAGAGTGCAAATATTTCTGTATTGTGCATAACCTGTCTAGCAGCTACTGTTTGGCCTTGCACAACCAACAGTAGCTGTTCTACTTTTGACGTATAAGTAAAAGCTGCTGAATACTATCTAATCACAGTTGGAGTCACTGCTGCCGCACTCACTTGTTAGAAGGCAATGGTGCAACTGGAGGGAGCCGTAGCCTGTATCTGGACGTCTTTGAACTTACTTGCAGCGTTGCAACCGGTTGCATGCTATGATTGGCCCAAACGGAACAGACGTCACTTGGGGTGAACGATATTCATAGCGAATCCGTTGCAGCTGCTGAACGAATTGAAACCACTGAACGAAGTGTAACTATCTCATAATACTTCGTATGACTAGTTTAAGATAGTCAAATCGACTAGGTCATTTCTCTGAGTGCATGAATACACGATCCATGGAAAGGGAATGAATGACGAGGACGGACCAAATACGCGCGCTTTGGAGGAGGCGTCAATGGCTGAGGTGCTGGTCAAATACGCACACTATAAATGCAGTGCCTCTGACTGAAGTATTGACCAAATTCACGTCCTTTCAAAGAAAGTCATTGGCTTCGGTACTTGCTACGAGTTTATTTTAAAAGGGAGTTGGAGCTGTCGAACGGAAGGCATGCCCATTGATCAGAACTGGCTGCCACTTCTCCTCCGAGAGGCAGCTCCTCGTACTTGCTGCATTCCTCCCCGCAGCTCCTCCTTCTTGCTGCATCCCTCCCCGCAGCTCCTCCTTCTTTCTGCATTCCTCCCTGCAGCTCCTCCTTCTTGCTGCATTCCTCCAAGCAGCTCCTCCTTTTTGCTGCGTTCCTTCTCCGCGAAGCAGCTCCTCCTTCTTGCTGCATACCTCCCCACAGCTCCTCCTTCTTGCTGCATTCCTCCTCCGCGAAGCAGCTCCTCTTTCCTACTTCCTCCCCGCAGCCCTCCATTTTGCTGCGTTCCTTCTCCGCAAAGCAGCTCCTCTTTCTTACTGCATTACTCTTCCAGCTCTCGATATGGGATGCAGCAACAATCATACCTCAAGTCATAGAGAATAGCTGTTCATTTCCACGGGTCCAGTTAAATTTGTGTAAAGCCCCTCTCAAGTTCATGCAAAGGCAGTTCGTTTATGTGAAAAAACCACATGACTTGAAAATTTGCGTTTTTGGTAGCTATGATTCCAAGAACTGCACGAGCGCGTGTATTATGCACGAATATGAAATGGTTTCACACGTGTCATGAAATCTACAACGCTTTTCCCTGTGCGCTCTTCCTCTTCCTCTTCCCCTTCGCTCTCTTCCCTCTTCGCCTTCTTCCCTATTCTCCCTCTTCCCTCCTCGCCCTCTTCCCTATTCTCCCTCTTCCCTCCTCGTTCTCTTCCCTATTCTCCCTCTTCCTTCCTCGCCCTCTTCCATATTCTGCCTCTTCCCTCCTCGCACTCTTCCCTCTTCTCCTTCTTCCTCCTTCTCCCTCTGTTCTACCAATAAACCAGTAAAAATCAGTAAAATCAGTAAAATCAAAAATCATGTTGTGTATGTATTTTTGATACTAATTGTTCGATTTTGTTCGCAGTAAGCTGCTGAGTATTATTAGCTTGTTTTACTCTATGACATATTCTACTTCTTTCCAATATCATAATTCGTTGTTTCAATAGAAACTATTCTAAAATCAAGATTGAACGTATGCTTATGACTATTTATCGATTAGGTCGTGTATATGTGGACGATGTATAAGGCAAATTTTGACCAAATGAATCTTTAATTTTGCAACGTGCTTGACAGTCTTGTAGAATATTGTCTGTTTGTATGTACTCGATTTTCAAACACCGTATTATTGTTATCAGCATTATTTGAAAATCTAAAATTCAAATTGTATTGTATATACAAAACGTATAAGTGACTTACCTGGATGATAGGCCCAGAAATTCGATATCAGTCACATATTAATGATGTATTAGAATATCTGATCTGCCCGCAACAATTGTTTAGAAAGAGCTCAATGAGGTAAATATATTTTACCGTACAAAAATTATCAAACCCTGGACAACTGTGTAATCAAACTTGAGTGCTACAGCAGCTACACTAAGATTGCTATAAATTATAGCTAACATTGTTGCATCAACAAAGAAAGGCACATGAGCAGTCATGTTCGATACCGACTCTTTTATTAGTAAACCCCTGCCACATTGGTCAGGAAAGATGTAAAGTTCCACCTCCCAGTATTCGAGGAGTTGGGAGTCTTCGGACAAAAACATGAGCTCACTGAATGTCCGCGAGTGCAAGTACACGTCACCAATCAAATTTGAATTTACAAAAATATTTGAATTTACAAACAAAAATATATCAGTAATTTTGTGTCGAAGTGCTGAAGAATGTCTTTTCAATATTGAAAAAATATTTTTTTTTATTACTTCCACTTCATCAATTCAGCAAACGGATCTCGCGATATTTACCTCGAGATCTCAAACTCCCTCTGACCTCCCACCGTCTCCTACTTCTTGCTTACGACAAGACGCGATCCCTGAAACATTTTAATTGCCATTAATTCCCTTTTTGTCAAAACTCTTCATGCACACAAAGTTCCCGCAGCATACAGAGACGGGCTTCTCTCCTTAACATTCGTTTCTAAGGAACATTTCCAGCAGCATGCAGAGATGGGATTTTCTTCTTGACATTCGTTGCTGAGGAACATTTCCCGCAGCACACGGAAACGGGCTTCTCTTCTTAACATTCTTTCCTGAGGAACATTTCCCGCAGCATACAGCGACGGGCTTCTCATCTTAACATTCGTTTCTGAGGAACATTTCCCGCAGCACATGTTATGATCAGACTCCACTAGCACATATATTTGGAAACATTGCTAACAGAACATTACTACAAAGAGCTGCGTTGTGTATGCCCGAGAAACTGTAGGTCGTAGGCCTATTAACCCTAGCTCAAATTACACGGAGAAATCCCTTGCCTTGCATATTTTTTCAGTTCCCCTCCAAAAGCAGGTGGTCCTTCATATGGGTTACATGACGTGGGAGTCGTCGACGAGTGTAGTGCATTTTGGGCATCCTGTAAAACTCGACGAGTCAGCATTGTATGGACTAGATCTAATAACAAAGAGGGGCTGTGTTTCACACTGTTGAGCTCAGGATTATCGTATTTTGTAAACGGAAAGATTGGAGAAGCCTGTAAATTAGTTAACGGCTTAAGTTTATTTTATATGCCAATAAGGCCAAGGCTTCAAGACACCACGCCTCTTTGGGGAGGGGCCCAAAAGGTGAGTGGTTTTCTTATTGGAGAATCACTTCATACACATAAACAAGGCCCTCCCATATTATGATAGTAGTGCAGTACTAAAATTGTGGAACATATCACGTTTAGTAGCGGAGCCATCGGGTGGAGGGTGGGCGCTTTCGCTTCGCGCTTACCGCTTTCTTTTCTTTCGTTTTTCGCTTTACACTTACTACACTTATTTTCGCTGTTCATTTATTCTTTTGTTCCGTTGTGTCCGTTTATACTACAATCATTGTTTAGTGCTCTTTTGCGAGTCGAACTGTTGACATGTTACTTTGTTTTAATTCAAAATAATATTATAAAACCACTGGTTTAATCATTTGTACCCTTGCACTTTTTATTTGATTTCAATTGAACTTAAACAGGAATATATAACACACACAGAGACGGGCTTCTCTTCTTAACGTTTGTTTTTGATGAACATTTCACGCATCTTACAAAGACGGGCTTCTCTCCTCAACATTCGTTACTGAGGAACATTTTCCGCAGCATACAGAGACCGGCTTCTCTTACTAACATTCGTTTCTGAGGAACATTTCCCGCAGCATACAGAGACGGGCTTCTCTCCTTAACATTCGTTTAGGAACATTTCCCGCGGCTTACAGTGACGGGCTTCTCTCCCAAACATTCGTTTCTGAGGAACATTTCTCGCAGCATACAGAGACGGGCTTCTCTCCTTAACATTCATTTCTGAGGAACATTTTCCACAGCATACAGAGGCTGGCTTCTCTCCTCAACATTCGTTTTTGAAGAACATTTCCCGCAGCAAACAGAGACGGGCTTCTCTCCTTAACATTAGTTTCTGAGGAACATTTCCCGCAGACTATACAGAGTCGGGCTTCTCTTCTTAACATTCGTTTCTGAGGAACAGTCCCTGCAGCATTCAGAGATGGGCGTCTCTTCTTAACGCTCGTTTCTGATAAATATTTCCCGCAGCTTACAGAGACGGGCTTCTCTTCTTAACGTTTGTTTTTAAGAAACATTTCTCGCAGCTTACAGAGATGGCTTCTCTTCTTAACATTCGTTTCTGAGAAATATTTTTCGCAGCTTACTGAGACGGGCTTCTCTTCTTAACATTCGTTGCTGAGAAACATTTCCCGCAGCTTACAGAGACGGGCTTCTATTCTTATCGTTCGTTTCTGAGAAACATTTCCCGCAGCTTACAGAGACGGACTTGTCTTCTTAACATTCGTTTCTGAGAAACATTTCCCGCAGCTTACAGAGACGGGCTTCTCTTCTAAACATTCGTTTTTGAGGAGCACGCGTTCAAACAAAAAGCTTAGGAAAGTACAGAACTTCTCATCCATCACACAACAAGCAAAAAATTTCAAGCAGCAAGCATTTCGAAAGTTTTTCTTGTCCCAACAAACTTTCCGCATAGTTTATCGTCCGGCCCGCTTAGTTGCTCCAAAGAAAATATTTCCTCGTGAATTAATCATAAAGTTTGTTTTATGTGAGCAAGAGGTAATTATTAGGACAACCCCATCGCGCGAGGAATTTGCGTGGAGTAGAACGAAAGCACTAAGAAAAAAACAGTGATAAATATCAGGCAAATTATCGGCAAGTTTTGTAATCTGTCACATAAGTTCGGGGCTAGGCACAACGGTCAGTAACGTGGCCAAATTAAAGTTGCTTGAGAAGGGCTGCGGGCAAAATGTAAGCCCGTTAGCCGGCAATGAGCTTTTCAGGAAAGTTTTTGGGCTTGGGGAAGGTTGAGATATGCAGATAATGAGGATAGCTTCTGGATGAGGAGGGTGTTAAGGCTTGGGTGGAAGCACATTCGTGGGGAATTGAAGGAGCAGTGTCGGGATGAGGAGGATGTTAGGGTTTCATTTCGGTGGCGAGGTCACATTTGCAGGATATCGAGGGAATAGCATCAGGATAAAGGGGTTATCAAGGTTTCATTACCGTAGTGAAGGCAAATTCACAGGAAATTATACACAGGAATTGAGGGCAAGTCCAGGGATAAAGAGGGTGCTTGGAAGAAATTTTGTGGAGAGTCCTCGGATAAGTAGGGATATAAGGGCACAACAACAGGGTAGTGAGGGGAACAGTTTTGGGATAATGAGGGTTTGAGGAATGTATTACTTTATCACAGTGGTGCAGGTACCCCCACATGTATTTGATGGGGCATTCTTGGTATAATAGAGCGTTATGGGTCGATCACGGTGGTGAGGGCACATCCACAGGGAATTGAGGTCCCAGTCAGAAATTCTTGAACTGTAATATACATGTGAAGAATCTGAGTGAGCGTTTCTAGGGTTGAGATGGAGAAGCGATTGCAGTGTCTACCGCCCTCCCTCCTCCCCCTTCCTAACTGTCATTGGAAATTTCCACTACTCGCTGTTTTCAGATGAACTTACCCTGTCGTTATAGAGCAATTCTTTAAAACAAAGGTATCCCCCTGATGTGGGAGTAAGTTATTCTAATGTATATAGATAACATTGAAAATAAGTCCTTTTTATGGTATGGAAATGTTTTAATTATGGTAAGAAAGGGTAAGTCGTGATCGTTGTAGTTTGAAGAAAACCGTTAGTTCTGCTTGGATCTCCTGGAGTTCCGAGGTACGCATTTGTGACGCTAGGTCCGCAGGCGTTGTGAAGATACCAACCGCTTGCCTCTGGGCACAGTCAGTGTAGATTGAACTATCGTCGGTGTGGTGTCGAGCGTATAGAGCCCCAGGACCCCAAGATGAAAAATTGATACCTTAACTACTGACTAGAAGTAATGCTAGTTTTATCGTAGCAGTTAGAAAGAATTAATCCTGCCAGTTAGAGACATCGTTGTTTAGACAGATATAGATTTTGTAGCACTACAAAGACTGTGTTAGTGACGAGACTATATTCGCGTGTCTACTCTATGGGATCCCCGCCGAAAACCCAGGTAAGTTCCCGTTGTGTATCATAATGATGTGTTAAATATGCCTAGTCCGAAAAATCATAGTTTCAATAATGTGTCGATCCCATTCAAGTGTGTATCATAATATATGTAACGAAAGATCAGTGTGTAAAGTGATAAGGGAAAGGAAATAATTCCCACATAATGGTCTAACTTCGAATCGGATAGGAAGATCAGTGCCGCCATTGTTTTGAAAATTGCAAGCGTAATGGTGACGACGTCATCTTGGAAAATGATGTGCCCAACGAGTGTCCAGTGTGAATATAAAGCTATAGGCAGTGACATATTCATTTAATGTGTTTAGATAAAAATTCGGGTAAAGTCATTGGTAAATTTTTATTTTCTTAATTGTATAATGGGAAGAGCCAGGATTTTCCTGGCACATGGTAAATGTAGATAATTGGTGCTGATGCTTGATACTTTAGTTTTCAAGGGTAGCCTTGGTTGACAAAGCTTGAGTGCAGCCCTGGTTATCATTGGAGATTATTTTGTCAAAAGATGACAGCTCCAATTATCCAAATAGGTGAAAACGGCATAAAATATTGTTGAACCTGATAGCAAATGGTGTCAATTTGAAGTAGTGACTTCTCTCGTGACAAGGTTGGAAGCATTCCTGAAAGGTGCTATTTTAACCAACAAGAAGGTAATATGGTAGATCGGTGGTGTCTGTAGGTCACCAAGATCAAAGTCAAGTGTCAATAGATTCACTTTTCTTCTTTGTTTCTAGGCCTTGAAAAGTAGTGTGCTTTTTACTTACAGGTTTTGGAGACATTTGAGAAAGGTGGAATTTATTGATTAGTTAGTCATGTAGACTCCGTAAGCGAACGGACAAGGTTAAAAATTCATTCTGTGACGGATAAATACCTAAGAATCTCAGGATGGCGCCAAACATGGATGGTCTCATTCGTAGCAAGGAGGCATAAAAGGGCTTCATAACAACACTGCTTCCCAAGTTGAAACAGTGTTGTGATGCAGACCCTTTCAGTGCCCTTGAAAATTTAGATGCTCTTGCTATGAATGTGAGGCTAGCTGAAGGGCACATCCAGAAGGTAGTGGAGCAGCAAGAGCAGATCCAAGAGATCCAGGTAAATGATGAAACAGCGAAGAGGCACTCTACACTATGGCAGCGGACCATGTGAAAGAGCTAGACGAGATAAGGTTGCTCATCACAAAATGCAACCGCTTGATGGATGAAACAAGAGTTGGTCCACCTAGCAACGCCACTCCATCTGTTAGTGAAGCAAGGAGAGCAGCAGGAGTGAAGTTACCAACTCTAGAGATAATGGAGTTCTCCGGGGACATCCTCTCGTTCAATAGTTTTTGGCAGTCGTTCTAAGCCATTGATCAGAGTCCAGATTTGGAACCCTCTAAGAAATTCCATTATCTAAGTAGCACAAATGAGGCATACCCTCAAGCAGTGGCACTGCTCAAGAAACAGTTTGGAGATGAGTCACGCATAAAAATTGCTCATCTATATGCCTTGGATGACATCCAAGCATGTTCGGGATCCTTAGCATCCCTGCAGGAGTTCAGACAAAGAATGGAGGCTCAATTGTGTCACTTGGAGACTGCAGGGATAGACTGCAACAAGTGCACAACTTGCAGCTTCATCTTAGTCAACCTTCTTAAGAGGGAACTACCTCCCACCATTTTAGAAGGTTTTAACGGTCATAAAGAAAATTCTGAAGCCTGGAACATGAAGAATTTCCGCGTGGCACTGCGAGAAGTCATAGTTAGAATGGAAGACTGTGACACACAAGGTAAATCCCAAAATCATGGGAAGCAAAGGCCAACTGCTGGCACTCAAAGATCAGCACAGAATGAAAATCACTCCAGAGGGAATCAGGGAGATAACTCCAAGCCCCTGAGCACTGTTTGGTCATTTCAAGTAGGAACTTCTGGGTGTGGTCTATGTTCAGCAGATCACTCTGTGTATAGATGCACAAAATACCAGACCACCGAAGCAGGGAAAGCTCAAGTATTTGAGCTGCGCCTTTGCTACAAGTGCTTCAAGGTGGGCCACAGAGAAACGGATTGCTCTGAAAAAGACCTATTCTGCATAATATGTAAAAGGACTGGTCACCATGGTGCTCTATGAATAAAAGAAGTAAGTATCCACAGTCAGATGACAAGTCTTCCGGTCATTAGAAAGGTAAGGTTGCTGTGGCTACTGGTCCTGCAGCAAATGGTCCTGCTAGTGTAGCTACTGTTAATGCACTGGTAGCAGGATATGGGAAGGTAAGTTTGAGAACCAAAGATGGAACAAAGCTTGTGCGAGCTTTGTTTGATCAGGGCGCGCAGAGATCCTTCATTAAAAGAGGAATAATGGTGACACATCATGTCGTCATACCACCCTTACCATCGATGATTTCAATAGTAAAGGTACTGAAACTGAGTGTGACATCGCCACTGTCACAATTGATGTGCTAACACATGAGAGCATATCCATGGATGTGATAGTGGTTGACACTCTAGCTGGAAGACTCCACATGAATGGAGTAAATGAGCTTGCTCAAAGGCTAACAGCCAAAGGACTAAACTGGCTGATTTGTTTTGATAATACAGTCCACTACCCGGTAAACATGCTCGCGGGAGCAGGCTATTATTATAGCTTCATCGTAACTAAAGAATAGGATGAAGGGGTTACAAAAATATCATCAAAGCTCGGAGACATGTTGTCTGGACCCATAATATGTAGAGAGTTGGCATCCCCCCCAGGTAAGTGTAATCACTGCACTCAAGGTTGCAGTCAACAAGGAACCTGAAAGAGATGTCGACCTGTTGTGGAAGCTAGATATCATTGGTATTTCACCAGAGGAAGCTCACCTAGATGATAAAGCAGCCCTATAGAGCAGTTCAACAAAAGCATCAGATTATCTGAGGGTAAGTATGTAGCAAGACTACCGGGAAAAGCATCTCATCCCCCGCTGCCAATCAATTATCGCTTGACCCAGGGAAGACTGGTAAGTAATCTCAAGCGTTTGAGGTCAGAACCTGAACTCTTGAAGCTCTATGACGGTGTAATGCAAGAACAGATGCAGAAAGGTTTCATCGAAAATGTAAGAAACATGAAACCGATGGATGTTCGTCATTATCTGCCACACCACTCAGTAACGAAGGATTCTCCGACAACACCCCTGCGTGTGGTATTTGATTGTTCAGCTAAACCACACATTGATGCAGTAAGTCTGAATTATTTTTTGTACCCTGGACCATCCATGGTTCCTGAGTTACCTAAAATGTTGATGCGATTCAGATTGGGGGCGCTAGCTGCCTGTTCTGATATTGCAAAAGCATTCTTGATGGTAGGGTTGGATGAGCAGGACAGGGATTTTACTAGGTTTCTATGACCTAGAGATCACAAGGATCCTGACAGTCCCATAGGCGCTTATCACTTCAAGGTCATCCTCTTTGGAGCAACCTGCTCTCAATTTATCCTTAATGCGACCATTGATAACCACTTGGAAAAATATGGTGAACAAAAGGACATAACTGATAAGATCAAAAGAAATATCTTTGTGAAAAACCTCTTGATCACAGCATCAACAAAGACTGAGTTAAAAGAATTCATGCTTCATCCAAGGAAATAGGTGAAGCTGGGCTCAACTTCAGGGAATGGGCAACAAATGACCCAGAGCTCAAAATTTTCACAGAAAATGGAGGTGAGTCATATGTCAGACCCACTGTTCCTGTCCTGGGACTCAGATGGGACACAGTCCAGGACACCTTAGCTTTAGCTTCAAAGGAGCTAGAATCAGGTAAGTCAAACAAGAGAACCATCTTGCGAGGCTTAGCCGCACAGTTTGATCCCCTTTGATTAATGACCCCCATCACCATCAAAGCTAAATTCCTAATGAAGGAAATTTGGCAGTCAAATATGAGTTGGGATGATGATCTTCCAGAATCCATTGAAGTAAAATGTTAGAAGATCAAGAAAAGTTCTCAATGATGGGTGACATATTCTTCAAGCGCAACGCAGAAATTGGTATGTCAGTGACTCTACACGCATTTGTAGATGCCTCCACAGTAGCATATGGAGCTGTTGTGTATGGGGTCAGTGAATGTAAAGCCACACTTTTGATGGCAAAGGGAAGGATTGCACCTAAAAAAACGCTTTCTGTACCAAGATTGGAATTGACGGCGGCACTACTTGGAGCAAGGCTGACCAGGATTGTAAGTGAGGCTTATGAAAGGGAAGTCAACATTGAAACCATTCACATGTGGTCAGACAGTCAAGTTGCCATGGGTTGGATCCACTCAGCAAGCCCCCTAGAGGCTTACATGCAAAACCGGAAGCTAGACATAAAGAAAGCTCTCCCTAATGCTAACTGGCACTATGTTCCCACTAGTCAAATCCCGCAGAACTGATAACTCGAGGAGTATGCCCGAGGAAACTCAAGTCAAGTCACCTGTGGTGGCATTGACCCAAGAACATGGTGGAACTCCAGGAGTGGAAAAACTTTCCATCCCAGGTGTACACTGTAACACTAAATAATGCTGAAGAGACCCCACCCCCTGAGCCTTTCCTACTTGGAGTTTCAAACAAATGCTGCACCTTCAAGAAGTTGATCAACACTCTGGGGTGGGTGAAGAAATTCATAGAGTGCCTAAAGGTTAAGGTAAATGGTAATTCGAATGGTAAGTCAAATGGTAATTCAAATGGTAAGTCAGAAAGTAATTCAAATGGTAAGTCAAAGGGTAATTCAGATGGAAAGTCAAAGGGTATGGTAAATGGTAAGTCAAATGGTATTCCTAATGGTAAGATGGTGAACAATGGTATGAGACAACCAATGAGTCTGACTCTCAAGGAGAGGGAATTGTCTGAGAGCTGGGCAGTCAAAGCCCTTCAGCAAGAAGTATTTGCGGATGAGATGATATTCATTTGCAATCCCAGTTTCAGGCGCTCCACTCCATTGATGAAGCAACTCAACCTGACGCTCAGAGGTGACAAATTAGTAGTAGTAAGTAGACCCACCGGAGCTGAGGTGGAGGAATCTGTAAAATAACCAGTCCTACTACCTGCCAAGCATCGGATCACCGATATGGTTATCGAAGAATGTCACAAAACAAGACACCACTTGGAAATAAACCACGTCGGGGCCAGCTTATGTCAAAGGTGGTACATGCCATGAGCCTGACAAAGAGTCAAAACCATAATCAGGAAGTGCATGCAATGTAGACGGCTATGTGGGACACATTTCCGTGGACCACCAACCCCTCCTCTACCAAGTTATAGAGTTACTCAATCATGTCCTTTCGCGGTAACTGGTGTAGATTATGCCGGTCCCCTTCTTGTTAAGGAAGGGACTCGAGTTGACAAATGGTACATTGCCTTGTACACCTGCACATCCACTCGAGCGGTCTACCTAGAATTTGCCACGGACCTGTCCGCATAAGCATTCCTTAAAACCCTACAAAGATTTTCCGCTCGTCGTTTCTATCCTCAAATGTTGATCATTGATAACGGATAAAACTTTGTGAGTTCCACCAAGATCCTACAATCTTGGGAGGATCATCACAGTGTACGGAATACCATGAATCAAAATGAATGCAAGTGGCATTTCAACCCCAGTCGGATCCCTTGGTTCGGAGGCTTCTTCGAGAGGATAGTGAAGGTGGTCAAACTTTTTCTTCAGAAAACGTTACGCAGAGCTATGGTGACAGAAGACGAACTGCACTGTACTTTGTGAGAAAGAAGTGGACCTCAATGACCGTCCGCTAACATCTATTTCAGACTCAGTGGATGACTATGAAACACTGACGCCATCCCAGCTGATGCTTGGATATCGTCTAGACAGCATACCTGTTGCAACGCCTGATCCGAGGAAGAATATGATCCCTCCATGTTCACAGCAGAACTCCTCACGCGCAGCCAGAAAAACATCACTAGGATTTTACACCGATTCCAAACCAGATTCAGAAAAAGTTTCTTTCCATTCTACAGCATAACGCCGTAAAAGCCAGGGAAATCAGCGCACCCAAAGTGGGTGACATAGTTCAGATTCACGACGAGAGTTCCACGCTACTATGGAGCGTGGGCCAGGTCATCGACCTTCACAAAGGAAAGGATGGTCACGTACGAAGCGTGAAATCAAAAACACGCGGTGGGACCATCAGTCGATCGGTAGTATTACTCAACCCGTTAGAAGTACAAGCGAAAGAATCTTCGAATGTTTCTCCCGAGTTGCCAGAACCAATCCAGGCACACCTGCCCGACGCGAACGACGGTCACGGGGAAAAATTTGCCGGGTCACCCGTGACAAGGGAGACAGCGTAGGTCAGTCACGGCAAGACCCAAAAGAGCAGCGGCCCTAGAAGCAAGAAAGCGAATTGTCACTCAACTACAAAAGATGACAATGCGCTTCTTTCTCTGTCGGGAGTGTGTGGATAATATAACCCCCATGCCACGCACGGAAAAGAAGTTAGTGAATATATATATTTCGTGAACCATCTTGTTTTCAGAGTGAGTGAGCGTTTCTAGGGTTGAGATGTAGAAGCGATTGCAGAGTCTACCGCCCTCTCTCCTCCCCCTTCTCAACTGTCATTGGAAATTTCCACTACTCGCTGTTTTCATTAAAACAAAGGTATCCCCCTGATGTGGGAGTAAGTCATTCAAAGGTATATATATAACATTGAAAATAAGTCATTTCTATGGAATGGTAATGTTTTAATTGTGGTAAGAAAGCGTAAGTCGTGGTTGTTGTAGTTAGAAGTAAAACGTTAGTTCTGCTTGTATCTCCTGGAGTTCCGAGGTACGCATTTTTGACGCTAGGTCCGCAGGCATTGTGAAGATATCAACCACTTGCCTCTGGGCCCAGTCAGTGTAGATCGAACTATCGTCGGTCTGGTGTCGAGCGTATGGAGCCCCAGGACCCCAAGATGAAATAATGGACACCTTAACTATTGACTAGAGGTAATGATAGTTTTATCGTAGCAGTGAGAAAGAACTAATCCTGCCAGTTAGAGACATCGTAGCTTAGACAGATATAGATTTTGTAGCACTACAAGGACTGTGTTAGTGACGAGATTATATTCGCGTGTCTACTCTATGAGATTCCCGCCGAAAACCCAAGTAAGTTCCCGTTGTGCATCATAATGATGTGTTAAATATGCCTAGTCCGAAAAATCAAAGGGTCAATCATGCGTCGATCTCATTCAAATGTTTATCATAATATATGTAAAGAAAGATCCGTGTGTAAAGTGATAAGTGAAAGGAAATAATTCCCACAATACTTCCCCTATTCAATTTACCATGTCAGCTATTTATGGTTCATCAGTTTCATTTAATATATTCCTTCATTCTATTTTTTTTCACGTTTCATATGCTCAAAATTCCAATTATCTTGTTCATCTAGAAATCCGTTCATTTATTGTACCTATCGATTATGACTCGTTGAATTTTGTTTTTGTCTGCATATAATAAACATGTCATGCTAACTATGCAGTTAGTTTTAAATTGGTCTCATCGTACGCCAATCAGTGTGTGAGTAATGTAATAGACAACCTCGTGTCGGACATTTTCTGCT
This sequence comes from Gammarus roeselii, assembly GCA_016164225.1. Lineage (NCBI taxonomy): Eukaryota > Metazoa > Arthropoda > Malacostraca > Amphipoda > Gammaridae > Gammarus > Gammarus roeselii. Next base: position 591 of record SDVV010014210.1, on the reverse strand, counting down.
CTCAAGTTTATTAGTAAATGTCGGTCGAAACAGTAAATAGTCATGATGAAGTAAATGTCGGTAATCATACTTTGCTTATTTTTCTTGAAATCAATGTCCAATGTAACTTTTTTATCTGTGTCGACATATTAAAAAGTGGAGAGTAGAGGATGTCCTCCAACAATGTCCATCGGTTGGTCCTTACTCTTCAACCTTAGTTATAAGTTAATATTAAATTCATTTAAGTTGCAAATGTTGTCTTCAGAACAGCTCACGCTGACGAAGACTTGGCACGTGCCATCTGTGTATTCTGACATTTCTGTTATTATGTAAACTGTCATCAAACCTCTAAATAAATTTTAAATCCTTGCATCCAAAAGTCCAGTCTAGGGATACAGAGGGTGTTAGGGATTGATTATGGTGGTGAGGACGCACCTACGGAGACTAGAGGGTACTGTCTCATGATATATTAGTTAAGATTGAAGTTACATGTTCTTGATTGGTTGGGTCCATCTACAGTACTGGAAAAATTATTATGGATTTTTGAGATTTTCGGTATTTTTACATAAAAAGGTGAAATAAACACAATTTATGTATTCATATATGATTTAT